>BJCM01077274.1:0-12466 GCA_018326385.1 Flaveria bidentis
GATGAATGGGAGCAGACTCGGGTCCACCCTGACCATCACCTCCTTGATCATCACCGTGGTCATCACTGTCAGAATCATCGGAGGGTAGAGCAATATGCTCAACATCAGAATCACTCTCGTCGTGGCGCCACTTCCTCCTAGCTCATGCCACATACTTTGCACTGGCCAGATGGCCGAACAAACTCCTCACCAGGGGCTTTACCTACTTGCCCCGGTAGACCTTCATCCTCCCGAGGGTGGTGTCATCCATGACCTCAAGATTAACTGCATCATGACTCTCCTTAGGCAGTGAAGGAAGCTTCTCGTTAATAATCATCTTTAGGAATTGGGGGTACATGTAGAAGCCTTCTTGACTTTGGCCTCTATGTTCTCGATCAGATAAGAGAAGATCATGCGGGAGAAACTGAATGGATGATTCAGTACTAGTGCAACGTATGCATTCTGGATTTGGTCGGAGAGGTACTTAAATCCTCCATGCCTGGAGGCTATGAACTTTAGGATCACATGTGCCAAATACTTAAATTGAGGGCACATGTTACTCTTGTTCAGCACTCCAGCATTTAAGTCGTTGGCGTACTTGATCCTTATAAAGCATCCCCGGGCAGTCAGGGGATGTAACTTAGTTGGGTGCCTAAGACCCGTCTCAAGTCCTACTTAGTGATCACTATCTCTTGACCCAAGATTGAGCTCCGTATTCAATGGGGCTCAACTGATCTGTCAACCCTGGCACTCTCCTAAAATGACTGCTAGATGGACATGTAAGGTGTGCACGGAGTCGAGATAGCCTTGAAGATCCGTGATGGGCGCCGAAAAGCTATAATCCCTGAGAACTCAGTACCGTTTCGGGATGTAGGATCAAGGTGGGCACAAATGTTGTGCTTGGTGTTCATAGTCCACCTTTCTACCATGTTTCTGTAATGTAAGACACATAAACATTAGATTAATCCATAACAAAACACTTGAAACTTAAACTGTTTTGAAATCAGTCTGGTTCAATCATGCGATTGAACCATACGACTGAGTTAAGTCGATTGATTGAGTATGCGACTGACTTCAATCGGGCGACTGAGCATGCGGCTAAGTTCAATCGGGCGACTTAGCATGCAGCTGAGTTCAATCGGGCGATTGTGCTCATATGCCTAGTTCATTCGGCTGATTGAGTCATTCGCCCAGTTCAATCGGCCGATTGAGTCACTCGCTTAGTTCAATCGTGTGATTGAAGTTCATTCGGAGTGACCAGTCAGATAGCTCTCAGTTTAACACTTTAACCCCGAATTTAGGTCAAAACTTGAAGTTAAACGTTGTGTGTAGACTCTTTAGACTCACAGGAACCCTAATTGTCACAGTATGTCTTTCATTTTAACCAATTTGCATGTTTATGTGGTCTCTTTGTTGGTTATTGCTTATTTCTTGATTTTAATCAATTAAGGCCTTTTAGGGTTTGTTTTCACCGCATATTTTTTGCGATTTCTATCGTTCATTACCTGCAGATAATGTGAAAACACGTCAGTAACACTATAGTTGGCAGAAATCGACTTAATCAGATTTTGGCAGAGTGTAGTTGCTTTCGGGCGATTTTTGGGCGATTTTTGGGCGATTGAAGGGTGATGAAGATATGCGATCGACTTTAGCCCTATTTATAATGATTTTATCTTCAGTCGGGTGACTGGATCCATTCGCAGGCTTCATTCGTGCGACTGGAGCTCAGTCATACGATTGGCTCAGTCGATTACATTTAGTCTTTCGACTAGGTTTCAGTCGTGCGACTGACTCATTCGGTCACCTCCATTCGTGCGATTAGTTCATTCTTATGATCCAATTGTGTGAATGGTTCATAATCATGTCCCATTCGTGCGACTGGTCCATACTTATGGTCCAGTTATGCGAATGACTCTGACTTGTTAATTTGACAATATGCACTTTCAAACCCTTATCCTTTATAAACCGTTATCAGCAATGATCATCTCAGACATGACTTTTTAAATTGAAAAACCTGTTGATCACCTCAGACGTGATCCTCATAACGAATTTGTCACCTTAGACGTTACTCATTTTTTTTAATGTTTTGGTTACCTCAGACGTGACCTTATTGAGTGAGTGATTCATAGATTGAATTTTGATGCCTAGTCCGAATTTTACCTGCTAAATGACTAAAGAAACTAGAAAATTTAACAAACAAAATTAGGACATGTTTTTGTATTTTTTTATTAGAGATGGATATTAAACCTATTAGAGTAATTCTAATCGATTTTAATTCCTGGACAGCACAGCTTCAATTCCGGTTTATCATTTCTGGTACGATTCATTTTGGAATCATACAGGTATATAAGAATCACTTGGGACAGTTTAATAAACGATTTTGATGCTTGATCCTTGTTTTCACTTATAGTCGATAGCAATTTTAGGAAATTATACTAGAGCTACAAGATGCACACAATTATTTTGACTTTCAAGAACTGCACCTTACGATGATTGTCAGTATACTTGTCCTCTTATATCATACACAGACTTTTGACACACATTGGTGATTAGTTAAGGTTTAATTATTTCAACAAGCTTTTGTGGTTCCCACGCTTATATGGTAATCAACGTTCCTTAGGAGATTTTTGAGCGGTCTACGGGTATATTTCAAGAAGAGACTATTCTAAGAGCTTTCAAAGAGATGCTAAGCCTCAGGTCAGTGCCATTGTACAGAAGAGAGGCACAAACAACAATGAATTATAGAATATTTAGGTTATGCTTATCCCAGGTCAGTGTCATCGCATAGTAGAGAGGCACACAACCTATCTTCTTGTTTGAGCAATTATTTTTCTTTTTGTACATATCGCACCAACAACAAAAGTTATTAGCTAGATTGCTTTATGTATTTTTCATGTGCTTTATTCATATTTTATGATTGTCCGCACATATATGTGGTGTTTATTTTGCTCTTCATCCCTTATTGGAACAATGTTGATTGTGTTAACCAGGGATAAGATGGGAACCCACAGCAGGTTGAACAACTTAGTTTGTAATGGAACCACCAATGATGTCTACTTATCTATTGTATTCAATCTACTGACACATCATATAATGAACTGGTAGCCTCTGGATCTACTTTCTCTATGTTACCTAGGTAGCCTACTAGTTTTACTATCATTTTCATTTTATTTTGCTTAGACTTTTCAGACTTAAACTTTGACTTTTGCATCTTAAACAATTAAACTTTTGAAGTCCTAAATAATTTGTTCCCTGTGTACTATCATTTTCCATATACGTTGAATCAGTATCATAGATTTGATTTCTTTCCTTTTAGCTAAGCTGTCCTCCTCCTTTGTTTTTTAAGTAACTAAGTAAAATGACTAATTTAATACTAATCTAACCTATTCTCCCACTAAAATACTAAAACCGAAAATATTTTTTGAGTTTTTGGATTTTATAGAAACAGTAAATTAAAATAAGGAAAACAAAATAAAATAAAATAAAAGTTGTCGGACTAAGCATTTTCATTCTCTATGATCACGTCACTTTTCTTTTTTCACGCCATTCACTTCTAATAGATATAAAAATCTCGGTTTATCAAAAGCTTTTGTATAGAGGTCGGCGCGTTGAACATCCGTATTAAGTTTAACCACATCGATTAAATTCTTTTCAAAACAATCATGTATAAAGTGATATTTAATCCTGATGTGTATAGTTTTAGGATGTTGGACTGGATTTTTAGTTACGGCGATAGCAAAAAAATTATCAACAAAAATAGGAGTGTTAGAGAATTTCAAACCGTAGTCACGCATTTGCTGTTGAATCCAGATGATTTGTGAACAGCAACTTGTAGCAGCAACATATTCAGCTTCACATGTTGACAGAGCAACGAAGGTCTGCTTCTTACACTGTCAAGTGACTAACCGTCTACCAAAGAATTGACACCCTTCAGATAACAAAATATCCTTTTAACTCCTATGAGATGGTTGACTTCAGCTTCACATTTTGCAGCCGCCATAATCCGAATCGCTATATGCTGTAAGCTCAAAGTCACCATCGTGAGGATACCACAACCCGAGTGTTGGAGTACACTTCAGATAACGAAATATCCTTTTAACTCCTATAAGATGGTTGACTTTGGGTTTTGCCTTATATCCGTAACATAGACGCGTCGTGTACATGATATCAGGTCATGAGGCAGTGAGGTACATGAGGGATCCGATCATTCCTCGGTACATGGTGGCATCCACTAGATCACCATTTTCGTCGGGTGCCACGTCGTGGTTTGTAGCAAGTGGAGTCCCAGCTGCCGAAGCATTTTCCATATCACACCGACTTAGGATATCACCTACATACTTGGTCTGATGTAGAAATATTCCATTTGGTGTATAATCCACCTATAACCCGAGAAAGAACTTCATCTCTCCCATGGCACACATCTCAAATTTTGCTTTCATTACTATTTCAAATTCTTTACACAATTCTTCTTTTTTGGAACCGAAAATTATGTCAAAAACATAAATTTGTATGAGCAGTAAGTCACCATCCTTTTCTTTGATGAACAGTGTACAATCAATTACTCCTCTGCGAAAGTCGTGTTTCACAAGATGAGTCGAGAGCTTCTCATACCATGTTCTTGGGGCTTGATGGAGCCGGTAGAGAGCCTTATCTAGTTTGTAAACTCTGTCCCGATGATACGGATCCTCAAATCCTTTGGGTTGACTGATGTATACTATCTCCCGGATTTCACCATGAAGGAATGCACTCTAGACATCTAATTGATAAACTTTGATATTCATGTAAGATGCATAGGCTAGGAAGATATGGATTGCTTCCATTCTTGCCACAGGTGCAAACACTTCATTGTAAGTAATACCCTCGACTTGTCTAAATCCTTGAACTACAAGTCGAGCCTTGTTTCTTATTATGACCCCTTGGTCATCTTTCTTGCACTTCAAGACCCATTTGGTGCCAATCACCTTAACACCTTTTGGTCTATCCACTAGTGTCCATACCCCTAACTTCTTGAATTAAAGAGGTTCCTCTTGCATGGAACTAACCTATTCATCATCGTTTAGAGCTTCACTTACATATGTTGGCATAAATTGAGACACAAAACATCGATATGCACCATCGTAAAGATATCCCTTTTCCATTACTGAGGCATAATCAACTGAGTATAGTTGATTTCTAGTCTGTACTCCTGATTGAACATCTCCAATGACATTGTCCAAAGGATGATAAACATTTAGTCGTGATCCAGGAGTGGTGGGAACAACTACCTTATTATTCGATTGTGAAGACCAGTTTCAGTATCTGAGGCAGTGGGAGTGTGAGGTTCTGAAGTGTTAGAGGCATCAACATCAGATGCTTGTGTACTTGCAGTAGTAGGAACATGTTCCCCTTGATCCACCTGATCATTTTACACATCTTCATCATCAGAGGAGGAGTCACTTACCTCAAGTGCTCCCCCTAAAGCTTTAGAAGACTCACCTTGTGAAGCTGAGGTTGTCGGGTTCAGTGATGGTGTGTATAACATATCGTACATCATTCTGGTCGATAAGTCATCCTCAGGAGGGGAGAGAGGGATGTTGAAGGATTTAAAGAATTCATCATAGTTGGAAAAGAAAGAGGGTCCTTTTCCAGCAAGGGGGTGTGTATCTCTGTACATCAACATTGCACCACACTTCTACTTGACCCGTTGAGTTATTATAAACTCTCTTATTCGGTATGTTTTATCCTAGGAAAATCCCTTCTTCGGCCTTCTCGCTGAACTTCCCTGACTGAGTTTTCTTCAGCAGTGTACATGGTGCGCCAAATGGTTCGAGGTATTCCAGATTCGGTTTACGTCGCTAGAGCAACTCATAGCACGTTTTACGATGACGTTTAACCACCAAGACTTGATTCATGGTGTAACATGCGTTAGCTACTGCCTCGTTCCAAAATTGGATAGGCAGTTTCGAGTCTGCTAGCATCGTACGGGTTGTCTCTATCAAGCTTCGATTCTTTTTGTCAGCAACTCCGTTCATTTGAGGAGTGTAGGCAGATGTGAACTGGTGCATAATTACTTTTTCTTTGCAGAATGCCTCCATCCACTGGTTCTTGAACTCGGTACTGTTGTCTGAGCGAACTTGCCTTACCTTCAGCTTGTAGAGTGACTCTAATGTAGTTACTAGCTCTTTGAATGATTCAAATGTCTCTGATTTGGATTTCAGAAACATCAACCAAGAAACTCTTGAGTAATCATCCGTAACTACATAGTAGTACAAATCGCCAGCAATGCTTTTTGTACTAACTGGCCCAAACAGATCCATGTGAAGAAGCTCAAGAGGTAGGTCAATTGAGTGAACTTTCTTCTCCTTATGAGACTTCTTTATCTGTTTCCCTTTCTTACACGCGACACAAAAATCCGGTAATTGGAAGTTCTTAACATTTACTTCCCGCACTAGATCATTCTAGATCAAGTGATTCAACTTTTGTGGATTAATGTGTCTCATTCTCCTATGCTAGGAGATGGAGTCTTTCTACGTTGCCTTTGACAAGAAGCATTGTACTTGATGATCGGTTGTGGAGGCTTTTGATAGGTCCAAGACATATAAATTATTATATCCTTAAGTTGACATTAAACTTGATCCTCTGGGATTACATACTCCTTCTTCAACACATAGCACTTCTTGCAGATACATGTGTCCCTAGTTTCTGAACTTAATATAATATGTCTTTAGTGTCTTGCACTTATGTAATAGTTGGGTACGTAATGAAATGTAATAGTTTGGTTGTGATTATAATGTTTAATATTTCATTAATGAGTTGTTTGACGCATATTGAATTGATTATATAGGTTTGTAGTTGTTTGAACTAATATAAAAAATGTAATGATAATTAATACATTCAAACTTAATAACATGAAGTTATCATGCGAATGTCCCATGCTAATGGACCATACGCATGAACAACTTCATGCGAATGACTCAGTTGCACGACTGAACCAGGAGACTGGATCAGTCGTATGATTGTAACATAAGATTGGATCAGTCGCACGACTGAACGCTCAGTCGTGCGAATGGATCAACCGCATGACTCAATCGCACGACTGAACCATGCTGATGGTTCAGTCGCCCGAATGAGCAACCCTAACCTATAAATACCACCTAATTCGTAGAAAAACGTAAGCATTGAACATACTTTGACTCCAGACGTACCCTAGCTGTCCCTTTAAGATCATACTCCAAGTTCATCGATCGCAGTAGATTGATTCCTAATCGATTCTTAACGTTAGATTCAATACATAATTGTTTCTACGTGCATTCTCACTAATTGGATCGCCAATCAAATAGGATTCCGCACTATTTGATTCGGTATACACGTTAATCAGTTAGTACATCATCCAGTACATGATCCTAACAAGTGGTATCAGAGCTTTGGCTCTTGATTGCATGTGATTCAGTCGTTTTTATACAAAAATTGTGTTTTTTCACTAAAACGCAATCCTTTTGTGTCAAACGGTGTCTTAGACGTCACCTGGTCATAAAGTTCAGTTTTTTCGGCAAACGACAATTAGGGATGGTGAAAATTCATGTTTTTGCGGCCAAACCATGTTAAACCTAGAAATTTTCGAATTCCAACATCTTCAGTCGCATGATTGAATCAATCGCACGACTGAACTCATTCGCATTCTCCATACGCATGATTGAACTCATTCGTACTCCCATTCATACGACTAAGAACTCTATTCGGATTGTTCAACCGCATTAGTTCATTCGGCTGACTAACTCATTCACATTTGTTCAGTCACACGATTGAACCATCCGCATAGTTCAATCGCCCGAATAGTTCAATCGCCTACCTTCATTCGCATACTTAAAAAAACAGTTTGTTTAAAATTAAATTTTAGTCAAATGGAGGACCAGTTTTCAGCATACACATCGGGAAGAGACACACGTATACAGAACCTATTGCTATTGGAGAATGAAGTGGGAATTCATAATAAACCTCCAAAACTTATCACGTTAGATGACTGCCCACATTGGAAGCAACGTTTCGAAATCTACTTAAATGGAGTATATACAAATTTGTGGGAGGCTATAGAGTCGGGGTACAGCATGCTAGTTGGAGCTGACGGTGTCAAACTTACACTAAGTGGCATGACTGATGGACAAAAGGCAAAACACAATGCAGAAAAGAAGGTATATGCTTTGCTCACACAGTCTATTCTGAAGGATATCTTCCATCAATACTCAGAGTATACGCAAGCAAAGAAACTATGGGATGCATTGGAGAAAAGGTATGACGGAAATGCATCATTGAAGGCCATAAAGGCTAAGGCTTTAAAGAAAGAGTTCGACAATTTCTCCTCGATAGGAAAAGAAAGCCTATATGATGTGATCGATAGATTCTACCACTTGATGAGTGAGATGCACACTCATGGGGTAATGACATTGATGGAAGATAAAGTGTCCAACTTTGCTGATGGATTACCAGAGAAATAGGCTTCCTTCGTATCAAATCTCAGACAAAATGGTATGCTAACAAAGTTAGATATCCATGATTTCATTCTGAAACTGAGAGAGGAAGAGCTATGGATGAAGTATAGAGCCCAAAAGTCCAACTATGATCAGAATCCGGCGCTTTACAATGCGACTCCTCAGGCAAAGACATCTGGAGCACCACTGCAGACTGCCTTTATGTCAAGCTCAACTGGTCCAGCTCAAGCTTCTACTTCATGGACAGAAACATCAGGGTCGTCTGGTACCCAACATATTATACCCGAAACCAATGCAGCAAAGCTAAAGACCAAAAACTTCGGAAATGTGACAGTTGAGGTGGCTAAAGAGCACATGGATCTTTTACCTGCTGTAGTCCACTCTTATGATGGACTAATTGCTGGAAAGATTGGGAACTATCACCTGGCTGATAAAGGTTACGAGCAGGTGGACGAGACTGAGTTGGAATGGATGGATATTATGTGAGCCTTAGCGAGTCTTGTTCGACGGGCAAAGAAGTTTGTCAAAAAGACCGGACAGAACTTGGTTGCAACCAAGGACACAACCTTTGGTTTCGACAAGTCAAATGTAACTTGTTTCAAGTGTGGTGAGAAATGGCACTTCAAACGTGAGTGCGTGAAGCCAAAGAAGACTGGCAATGGAAATCCTTTCTCCTCCTTCAACCATCAGGATAAAAACACATCTAGCAGTCCTACTTCATCAAGCAAGGATCCTAAAGCCTTGACTGCTAGCGAGGATGAAGGACAGGACTGGAGCTTTCGGTTTGTCTCACCGGGAGAATCCAACATCGCTAGTGTGGAAGATATAGATGACGATTCCACTAGTGAAGGACACGTAGCAGTAGAGCTCGCGATGTCCAATTCTGAAGAAACTGCACAAGTGGTCAACAACATGCCTGAAGAAGGAAAAGCTGCAACAACGTTAGAATCACCTGAACCAGAGACGACAGACTCTCCACTCATGGATGATTCATCTTCGTCATCTCAGGTAAGTACCACCGACTAATTGTTTAATAATCATGCTTGTTCTGATTGTAATAAATTTAGAGAAAGCATAGATTTAAAATTTGCTAGGTTATTAGACCATAATGATAGCTTAGTAAAGGATTTGGAACTGTGCACTGAAGCTAATAGAGTATTAAAACAAAATGAGTACAGTTACAAGGAAAAGATAGACCTATTGAATAAACATGTTAGGGAAACAGAAGTAGTTGCATTTAACCAAGCTAATGACATTAGGTACTATCTTAACTCTCTAGAGGACACTTAGAAGCAAAAGGCAGTTTTAGAGGTAGAAGTTAATTCCTTAAAACAAAAACTGCATAATTGGACAAGCTCATCTCATATTGTCCAAAACTTAGTGAGTGAAAGAAACAATAGGGAGGGATTGGGTTATAAAGTGGTCCCACCACCACATTAGATCTTGATGAATGCAAAATGTAAACCAATTAATAATAATCCCATCAACGATCATGTGGTGTCCACTCCTCTTATTAGTGACCCAGATTCCACAAGTAAATCAACTGAATCTAGCACTAAACAAAAGGATACCACTTCCAAGGCAAAAGGTAAAATGCCTTGCATTAACCTGGAAAAAGAGTTTGAAAATCTTGATCTAAAGTCAGGTTCAAACAAAGTCAAATCTGAACCTAAAAAGACCATTAAAATTAATCAATCACGTACTTCATGTCAAAGTCCAGGTAAACTAAATTTTAAAGATGTGAAATCAGGTAAAGAAATTAAATTTGTAAAACTAGAATATACATCTAACCAAGAAGTGCACTAATCTAAACAGAATAAGGTCACCTGTGTGTCACCTACATCTCCACAAAAACAAATAAATCGTAAAGTTGAAAGCTCATCCTGGTACAATTGTGGAGAGTACGGACATATTACGTCTCACTGTCCTTATTATCAGACACCGAGGAGGAAAGTTGAAATTCCTGAACCAAAACCTAGTTCTTTTAAGAGGAACTCAATGATGCCTCCTAAAAGAGATAGTGAACACAAAGTTCAACCCATCAGCCAGTCGTCTGTTTATCACAAACAGGCCTTACACAAATCTGGCTTATGGAAAGAAAAATCCACCTCATGAGAACAAACAAAGATCTGAGCTTCACTCACCCGCGAATGGTCAATGGGTTGAGTTTATGATGTGTGATGCCTCGGGGAAACCTAAGCCAGTGAAGGCTTGGGTTCCTAACCTGAACTAACGTTTTCATTGAATGTGCAGGGTGTTCGCTATAGTGTTGAAACCAACATGTGGATTGTAGATAGCGGAGCATCCAGGCACATGACAGGGAACATGGCTCTCTTATCAAACATCAAACAAATCAAAGGAGGGCATGTTTCATTTGCTGGAAACAAAGGTGGGTACATCACAACCCAAGGGGAAGTGGGAAATCAGAAAGTAAAGTTTGACAAGGTAAACTATGTCCACCAACTGCAAAATAAATTACTTTCTGTTTCTTAAATATATGATAAAGGCTTCAAAGTAGTCTTTGAGAACAAGAAGTGCTATGTTCTGAAAAAGGACTACGTGATCCCGGAGGACCAAGTCCTGATGACAGGTTCAAGATATAAAGATCTTTATGTCTTGGACCTTTCAACGGTCTCCATAATGATCATGAAGTTCAGTGCTTCTTGTCAAAAGCTACTGAGAAAGATTCCATCTCCTGGCATAGGAGAATAGGACACATAAATCCTCGGAAGATGAATCACTTGATCCAAAATGATCTAGTGAGGGGAGTCAATTTCAAAAACTTCCAACTTCTGGATTTCTATGTTGCATGCAAGAAGGGCAAACAAACGAAGAAGTCTCATAAGGAAAAGAAAGTTCATTCCATCGAACTTCCTCTTGAACTTCTTCACATGGATCTGTTTTTTCCAGTCAGTACAAGAAGCATCACAGGCGACTTGTACTGTTACGTAGTTACTGATGACTACTCAAGATTCTCTTGGGTAATGTTTCTGAAGTCCAAATCAGAAACATTTGAATCCTTCAAGGAATTATTAACTACACTTGAGTCCCTATACAAGCTGAAGGTACGTCAAGTGCGTTCAGACAACGGAACCAAATTCAAGAATCAGTGGATGGAGGCCTACTGCAAGGAAAAAGGAATTGTGCATCAATTTACCTCTGCATACACTACTCAGATGAATGTTGTTGCTGAACGGAAGAATCACAGCTTGATAGAGACAGCATGAAATATGCTAGCAGACTCGAAACTGCCTATCCAGTTCTGGAATAAGGCAGTTGCAATTACATGTTACACTAATCAGGTTCTGGTAGTTAAACGTCATGGAAAACGTGTTACGAGTTACTACAACAACGTAAACCTAACTTAGAGTATCTCGAGCCGTTTGGCGCTCCATGCACCCTTCTGAAGAAGACTCAGAAGAGAAAATTCATTGAGAAGGCAGATTAAGGAATCTTTATAGGATACAACATACCAAACAAGAGAGTTTACAACAACTCAATGGGTCTAGTAGAAATGTGGTGTAACGTTGATGTTCAGAGATACACCACACCACGTACTGGAAAAGGACCCGCTTCCTTTTTCGACTATGATGGATTCTTCAAGTCCTTCAACATACCACTCTCCACTTCTGAAGACAAGTTGCCAACCAAGATGATGTATGATATCTTGAACACACCGTCTCAAGGCTCAACATCATCTGGTTCACAGGGTCAATCATCTAACAACTCAGGGGGAGCACTTGATGATAGTGACTCCTCCTCTGATGAAGAAGCTGTGGAGACTGATCAGAACAACCAGGAGGAACAGGTTCCTAATCCTTCAAGTCCACAAGCATCTGACATTGATGCTTCTGAATATTCGAAACCTCAGACTCCTACTGCCTCTAATACTGAACCAAATGTTCATAATCTGGATTCTGAGGTATTTGTTCCAACAACCCCTGAATCATGCCTAAATATCTATCATCCTTGGGATAATGTCATTGGGGATGTGGGGTCAGGAGTTCAGACCAGAAATCAGC
>BJCM01077283.1:0-14637 GCA_018326385.1 Flaveria bidentis
ATCAATACTCAGCGTTCACAACAGGTAGGGATTCACGGATCCAGAATCTATTACTTCTGGAAAATGAAGTTGGGAATCATAATAAGCCCCCTAAGCTCGTAACGTTAGATGATTATCCACAATGGAAGCAAAGGGTCGAGATATACTTAAACAGAGTAGATACTAATCTGTGGGAATCAATAGAGATAGGGTACAATATGTCGGTTGGTGCTGATGGAGTTAAACTTACCTTAGGTGGCATGACTGATAGCCAAAAAGTAAAGTACAATGTAGAGAAGAAGGTGTATGCTCTACTAACTCAGTCAATTCCTAAGGATATATTCCATCAATTTTCTGAGAACAAGCAAGCAAAAAAGCTATGGGATGCTCTGGGAAAACGGTATGAAAGGAATGCATCATTAAAAGCTCTAAAGGCTAAGGCTTTGAAAAAGGATTTTGATAAATTCTCATCGATGGGGAAGGAGAGCTTGGATGATGTCATCGACCGTTTCTACCACTTGATGAGTGAGCTGCACACCATGGAGTTACTACATCCATGGAAGACAAGGTGTCGAATTTTGCAGATGGATTGCCAGAAAAGTGGGTCTCATTTGTGTCAAATCTCAGACAGAATGATATGCCAGCAAAGTTGGATATCAATGATTTCATTCTGAAGCTGAGAGAGGAAGAGTTGAGGATGAAGTACAGGTCTCAAAAGGCGTCATATGATTAGAAACCATCACTTTACAACTCGACTCCTCAAGCAAAATCGTTTGGAGCACCACTTCAAACGACCTTCGTGTCGAGTTCAGCTGCTTCGTCTCAAGCCACTACTTCAGGATCTGACACGTCAGGGTCGTCTTGCACCCAATACATAGCACGTGAAGCCAATGCTACAAGATTGAAGACCGAGAATCTCGGTAATGTAACTATAGAGGTAGCAAAGGAGCATATGGATCTCCTAGCAGTTGTTGTTCACTCCTATGACGGTCTAGTTGCGGGGAAGATTGGAAACTGCCATCTGGCAAATGAAGACTATGAGCAAGTAGATGAGACTGAGCTGGAAAGAATGGATATCATGTGGGCATTAGCAAGTGTTGTACGGAGGGCAAAGAAGTTTGTTAAGAAGACAGGACAGGACAGAACTTGATTGACACAAAGGATACAACCTTTGGTTTTGACAAAACCAAAGTGACATGTTTTAACTGTGGAGAGAAAGGGCATTTCAAGCGTGAGTTTGTGAAGCCCAAGATGACAGGTAATGGTAATCCGTTCTCATCCTTCAATCGTCAAGATAAACCCATAGAACTTAGTGTCCCGAGTAAGTTATTAGTGCTAAAAAAGTTTGCTGATTTGTCGAGTCAAAGCCTAGTAATGTTAAAAGCACAGTGTAATTTTGTCATGTTCCACCTTTGGTTAAAGCTAATATCTTATTGCTTATTCCATTTGGTGAAGGCAAGTTCCACGAGATTGAGATATCAAGATTGTCAAGTGTTAGTAGATCGTTTGGATAACAGGGTGTCTTTATGGATGAATAAATACCTATCCTTTGCCGGTATGTTGCAGCTTATTCGCTCGGTTCTCTCTTCTATGCACATTTATTGGTCTTCTGCTTTTGTTCTTCCAAAGCATATTATTATGGAATTGGAGGCTAAGATGAGAAGATTCTTATGGGGTCAAGGAGAGTTTTCTAAAGGGAGGGCTAAAGTTTCATGGAAGTAACTGTCTTCCAAAAAGTGAGGGTGGTCTTGGTGTTCGTCGAATAGAAGATATGAATAGAACTTTAATGGTTACTCACATTTGGCGGCTTTTATCTCATGCTAAATCTTTATGGGTTCGATGGATTCATACGTATAGGTTGGCTTCTGCAAATTTTTGGTCTGTAAGGACTCCTGGAGTGTGCAGTTGGAGTTGGCGTAATATTATGGATGTCCGAGACAGTGTTAGAGGAGCTATTTGGCAAAAACTTGGTAACGATAGAATAACGAATGTGTGGTATGATTATTGGTGTAATTATAGCCCGTTAGCTTCGTTTATTTCACCTAGAGTAATAAGAGATGCAGGTTTTGGTTTGACTGATACGGTGGATAAGCTTTATGCGGATGATAATTGGGTTTGGCCGATGGGGTGGCTAGAGTGATTTCCTATGCTAGCCGATGTTGCGGTCACTTTGAATGAAGGGGTGAAGGATGCAATTATGTGGAAAGAAGGTGATATGCTAGTGCCGGTTTCCTCCACCAATGTTTGGAATTTTATTCGTTCTAAGGGGCCGATTGTCGCATGGGCAAAATGTATTTGGTTTTCTCAATGCATTTTGAAGCATGCTTTCCTTATGTGGCTTATTTGTTGTGGTAAACTCTTGACTCAAGATAGAATCCTAAAGTGGAGTAGTTCACGAAGAATGAATATGAAATTGATGTGTTGCTCTCTATGTATTTCTAATTATGATTCCCATGCACGTCTATTTTTTGAATGTTCTTATGCTATAAAGGTTTGGGCTGCAATTCGTGACCGTGCTGATATGCAAAATGTTCCTCCAGTTTGGCAGCAAATTTTACAAGATTTAATTACGAAGGTGCAAGCCAAATCTATTGATTCAATTATCAGTCGTTTAGTTGTTGCTACTACGGCATACTTCATTTGGCAAGAGATAAATCGGAGGTTATTCAATGATAAGCCACGTCCTCCGGACATTCTAACAAAATTTATTGTTCAAGAAATTCGTTATAAAATCATGGGCCTGAAGGTTAAGAGGAGTAACCAAGTGCAAAAGGTGTTCGACCAATAGGAAATTCATGATTATTTGGAGGTTGTTGATTTTGTTGCATTTGCTTTGTTGAGTTGTGTAGGTCTTTGATGGTTAGTATAGTAGCTAACTGTTAGTTTGCCCTCCGGATTTGGGTGTGTTCAAATCTGAATTAAAGTGGTCTCTCCATTTTACTTGTACATCATTTTGATAATAATAAAAATCACCGGGATAACCCTTTACTCAAAAAAAGTCATCATTGAAAAAATTAAATCATGATAAACAATTAAAGTGTGTGCCTACACACTAAGAATTTCGACTAGCATGCATGTTCATGCATAATAACAATTTTCAACTAACTAAATACTACCCAATACTATCCTACACTACAAATTATACTACATAATATTATCAAACATTTAAATCAAAACTAAAAAAACCCACTACAAGCCAAGAATTCAGCCCCCCCCCCCTCTCCACCACTCACCACCCTTCTACACCACCACCCTCTTCCACCTATCCCACTTCATGCAAATTTTCAACACTCCACCACCACTCCCCTTTTCTCTCCCTCTATCCCTCTCTCCCTCTCAGTCTCCCTAACCGAAACACACACACTCGAATTCCCTCTCAATCCCAGCCATCTCGAAGAAACACCACAAGCCTATCGGCCAAGCATCAAACCGCAAGGAAAGTGAAGATTTGCGAAGCTTTGGTGCCCAAATCTTACAAGCTCGTGGATTTCCAACGTTACTCAAGATACTACAGCTTTTTCCAAGGAGTTTCGAGCCATACACGACCTTCTACACGCCCCAAACTGCGAGATACATCAAGTGTAAGCTCGTGTAGTCGGTTTTTAGTCATTTCTTGTATTTGCCTTCGTTTTTCATTCAAAACCTCACCATTCTCATATCTAACATAAAATTGCTTCTACAACTCCTTCCTTGAAGAGCTTTTCACGTCCTTGAAGGTACCATACTCGTAAGCATGTCATTCTATAAGTGTAACATGGTTTACACCTAGAAAATCCTCTTTTCGGGTGCTTTAACACCATCCAACTTGCACAACTTATAAACCTTCTAAACTTATCACGTAAACTACCCATAATGGAATTTCTAATCTCCTAATAACCTTCTTTCAAAGTTATAAAAGGTTCGGTTAATGTTTAATCGCAAGTTATGGCATTTAACGCAAGTGTAATGGATGAGAATGGTGTAACACTTTAGTTTCCATCATGTTCTTACTTGGGTTGATGAGCCCATGAGGTTGAGATAGTATTTCAGTAAGTTTTGTATGATTTTGGTATTTGAGAAGATGTTAAAGGCTGAAAATATAAATTTCTTAGACTTGTAAGCTATTTGGATATATTCGGGGACCCGAAAAGTGGTAAAAACAACTTTAAAACAATAAAACATGGATTTTAACCATCTTAAAAAGTTTTCCAGGCTCTAAAAGGGGTAACAAAGTATTTGGGTCGGATTTGTTGATTAAATGGTCAAAGAATAGATTAAATGGAATTTTTAGTGAAAAATGGGTTTAAACCGGGTAACGTTTGTATGATAAATTTTTAAATAAGGGTAAAACACCAGAATCAATGGAAACCATGTTATTTCAGTTAGTTATGTACTATAAGATCTAAAAGGGTTGAAAAATGGTCAAACGAGCTTTTAACGGGTCAAACTCGGTTAAAAACGCGTTTAAACGGGTAAAACTTAAAAGGTAGACTTTAACCTAAAAAGCTCAAAATTCATCTCTAACAGATTAAAACCTTGTATGGAAATCAACGCTTAACCGTTAAAAACCTTTGGTTTTACCGTAACCGGTAACGAGAGTCATAAAAATTTATAAACTAGACTTAAATTCTAAAATTTTGGTAGAAAGTTACTTAAAATCAGTTATCTAACTCTAAGAAACAAATATTTGGGCATAAAAGACATTTTATGCAAGAAATCAAACTTTGGGGTAGAAATTGTAAATTTCAAAACTTGGAGGACTAAACTGTAAATTTTTGACAAACTTCTATTAACCGACCCCTTGAACCTAAAATCACTTAAAAGACTCAAACTAACTTATATAATTGATTTAGGATTTCAAATCATGTATTCTTTTCTAAGAAACCCTAACTTTCTATAAAAGGGAAACTTTTTACACATGGACTTAGTAATTCAAATGCCATTAAGATTTTAACCGATGGCACATCTTATGCAGCTCCATGACCCTACAATTATTGGATTAACACTTCAATATTATTTATTAGGGTCCTAGACTTGAGACCTTTCGTAGCACACGCAGTGACCCCTTTTGCTTGAATTCTAAGGTGAGTTTAAGTGTCTTCCTTTTTACTACTGTTTTTTGGGATGAAGCATGGTCTGTTTAAACCAAAAAATTTTTGTGCTATGTTATTAAGCTATATGATGTGGTTATGTTGAGAGTTGTTGATACTTGTATCACTGTCATTAATTCTTTTATGACCCGCTTGTTTATATGGGTAGATCTACTTGGGGAATACCCCACACATAGTGCCTTCGTGATGAACGGGAGGGTACCACACTGAGATCCTGCGGGGTTGTTTGTGGCATGTAACAGGTGTTAATAAGATACTATGGTGGACCATCCGGCAGGTACAGTCCACTGGTTTGAGGCTCAGTTCTCCCCACGGGGATTTAACCGGTAACTTAATTTTTGAAGAGGCTAACCGGGGCTGAGTGTAGGGTTGATTATGATCCCCACAACAATGATACTATGACTTTTAAATATGTGTGGATTCTAATGAATCCTTGTTTTTAATCTTTAAGCACTTGAATTCACCAACTTTTTAGTTGACACAAATTCTTTTCAGGATGTTTCAGGTAATCCATGAGTGGAGTCTAGCTGTGTAGAAGACTTTGACCTAGCACCGTGACCATGGCATTGGATTGTCCTTGTTTTGAATCATCTGAACAATTTTTAATTATTGAGACTTACCACTGGATGGACGAGATCGAGGCGGTATTAGACATAAGCGAGTGCAAGATGGAGCACATGGTATGATTTACCTCCCAATCTCTGAAGGGGTCAGCGCTTCAATGGTGGAAAACCATCATTCAACCCCAAGGAAGAAATGTTGCATGCCGTATGAGTTGGGCCGAGTTCAAAGAATTGATGATCAACAAGTACTATCCGATCAACCAGCTGGAGAAACTCGAATCTAAATTTCTAGGCCTAGAAATGAAAGGGCCAAACTACACCGAGTACATCAACCGGTTCCTAGCCCTGTCCAGATTGGTGCCCCATCTAGTGACACTAGAAGCCAAAGGTGTAGCTCGATTTATCTAGGGGTTACATCCTAGGGTTCAGGGAATGGTCCGATCCTCCAGGCCTACTACCTTACAATCCGTAGTGGATCTCACTAGCATCCTAACTGATGACCTAATTAGGGCTGGATGGACGGAGCAGGGAAGGAATTAAGAAAGGAAGAGAAAATAGGTTGATGCCAAGAAAGTGATGGGTAGCAGCAGTGGGTCGAGCAGGAAGACAGGTGAAGGTGTGAGGCGTGAAGATCAAGGTAGAAGGGCATGAAGGCTGTATGTAGGCACAAACCCTTATTACACCAAGTGCAAATTGCACCATCAAGGGGAGTGCAACCCAATGCCCTATTTTAGGTGCAAGCGGACCGACCACTTGATCAAGGATTGCACGTTCACGCCAGGTAAGCAGTGTTATGAGTGTAGAGATCCAGGGCATATGAGGAACATATGCCCCAAGCTGGCAAGAGACAAGGACACGAGGCTTATCAAGCCCAAGGGATGGGGATTTGTGATAGGACCAGCCTATGCTCGCAAGGAACCCGATGTGGTCAATGCTACGTTCCGTATAAACAATCGTCCTGCCACCGTACTCTATGATACTGGAGCAACTGCTAGTTTTGTCTCTACTCCTTTTAGGCCTTTGATTGACTTGTGTGCGTGTAACCTGACAAATCCGTTTACCGTAGAATTTGCCGATGGTAACATTTTAGAAACTAAGGAAGTCATCAGAGACTGCCTTATGAATCTAAAAGGTAACACATTTAAAATTAACCTGATGCCTATTAAGCTAGGAGGATTTGATGTGGTTGTTGGTATGGACTGGTTGGCTAAAAATAGAGTCGAAATCGTCTATGCGAAACGCCTGCTTAGGATACCGTTGAGTGGCGGGAAAATATTAGTGATTTGCGGCGAGGGAAGTGACACGCTATGCCCTATGATATCCCACATGAATGCTACCAAGAGTCTCGAAAAGGGACGCCCAACTTTCATGGTCTACATAATGAAAGCCAATGAGGGGAAGAAGATTGAGGATATTCTAGTAGTTTCTGTAAATCTAGAGATGTTTCCTGAAGACCTACCGAGACTCCCTCCGAACCGACAAGTCGAGTTTCAGATAGACCTACTGCCTGGTGCTGCACCAGTAGCTAATGCACCATATCGACTCGCCCCTCCCAAGATGAAGGAACTAATGTCACAGATCCAAGAACTACTTGACTAGAGATTTATTCGACCGAGTGTTTCTCCATGGGGTGCACCGGTCTTATTTGTGAAGAAGAAGGATGGAACCCTACGGATGTGCATTGATTACTGAGAACTGAACAAGTTGACGATAAAGAATCATTATCCTCTCCCAAGGATTGATGACTTATTCGATCAGTTAAAGGGAGCTAGCTACTTTTCTAAAATCGACTTAAGATCGGGTTACCATCAGCTGAAAATAAGGGAAGAAGACGTACCCAAAATACCTTTCAGGACGAGATATAGACACTACGAGTATCTAGTCAAGCCTTTTCGACTGACTAATGCACCAGCGGCGTTTATGGATCTCATGAACCGTGTATGCCGCCCGTATCTTGACAAGTTTGTGATCGTGTTTATCGACGACATCCTCATCTACTCCCACAGTAAAGAAGAGCATGAGAAACACCTCAGACTAATTCTCGAGCTGCTCAAGAATAAACAATTATACGCCAAATTTTCCAAATGTGAATTTTGGATGCGAGAGATCCAATTTTTAGGACATGTGGTAAATGAGAATGGAATTCAAGTCGACCCTTCAGATTGAGGCGATTAAGGAATGGACGATTCCTGAAACTCCTACCGAGATAAGACAATTTCTTGGGTTGCCCGGGTACTATAGAAGGTTTATCAAAGACTTCTCGCGCATTGTGCAACCATTAACTTCTCTGACGAAGAAAAACACAACCTTTGTGTGGGAACGAGAGCAGAATGAGACATTTGAAATGCTCAAGGAGAAGCTATGTAGTGCACCTATCCTCGCTCTCCCAGAAGGAATTGAGGAATTTGTGGTCTATTGTGACACTTCGCGCCAAGGACAAGGATGTGTGCTAATGCAACGCAACAAGGTAATCGCTTATGCCTCAAGACTACTAAACGATCATGAGAAGAAATATGCAACCCATGATCTAGAATTGGGTGTCATGGTGTTTGCACTCAAAATGTGGAGGCATTATCTCTAGGGCACGAAGTGCATTATTTACACTGACCATAGAAGTTTGCAACACATTTTGGATCAAAAGATGTTGAACATGCATCAACAATGATGGGTTGAGTTACTTAATGACTACGAATATGAAATACACTATCATCTTGGCAAGGCCAAATGTAGTGGCCGATGCCATGAGCCGAAAAGATAGGGAGAAACATTTGCGCGTACGTGCCTTGAGAATGAGTGTGTACACGGACCTTACCATAAGACTAAAAGAGGCAAAAGGTGAGGCTCTAAAGGAAGACAAGTTAGCAGGGGAAATGTTAACAGGAATGGAGAAGAGATTTGAGTTGAATGATGATGGTAAAATATGAAGGGAGGACATGGGTACCAAAGCATGGGGAAATTAGAGAGGTGATCCTCGATGAAGCCCATAAGTCTAGGTACTCGGTTCACCCCGGAAGTGACAAGATGTACCATGATCTAAAGGCCCTTTTCTAGTGGTCTGGGATCATGAAATCCATCGCCATTTACGTGAGCAAGTGTTTGACGTGTGCTATGGTAAAGGCTAAAAACCAAAAACCGTCAGGTACTTTGCAACAACCCGAAATCCCAAAGTGGAAGTGGGATAACGTCACCATGGATTTTGTCACAAAACAACCCAAAAGTTTTAGAGGTCATGACGCCATTTGGGTAATAGTGGACAGGTTGACAAAATCAGCTCACTTCTTGCCGATTAAGGAAAACTATGACCTAACGAAACTAGCTCAGTTGTATATTGATGAAATAGTGATCAGGCATGGTGTGCCTTTGTCAATCATCTCTGACCGTGATAGTCGTTTCACTTCACGTTTCTGGAGATCAATCCAACAAGCATTGGGAACTCATTTAGACTTGAGCACTGCATATCACCCACAAACTGATGGCCAGAGCGAAAGAACTATTCAGACCCTGGAAGATATGCTAAGAGCTTGCGTGATCGACTTTGGCGGGAACTGGGACAACCATCTTCCTTTGGTAGAGTTCTCTTATAATAATAGTTACCACGTAGGTATAAAGGCAGCTCCGTATGAGACCCTATATGGTAGGAAATGTCGATAACCATTGAATTGGAATGGGTTGTTGATAGCCAAGTAATGGGACCCGACATCATGGGGGAAACCACCGAAAAGATATTCAAAATCAAGGAGCGTCTGAAAGCAGCCTGGGATCGTCAAAAGAAATACGTTGATAGAAGGAGAAAACCTTTAGAGTTTCAAGAGGGTGATAAGGTGATGTTGAAAGTAGCACCATGGAAGGGTACTGTGAGGTTTGGAAAGAGAGTAAAATTAAACCCGAGATACATTGGACCATTCGAGATACTAGCAAGAGTTGGGCTTGTGGCATATAAGTTAAAGCTGCCATAGGAGTTGAGTTACATACATGACACCTTCCATGTGTCAAACCTTAAAAAGTTCTTGGTGTAAAAAACCTTGAAGATACCATTGAGGGAAGTTAGGGTAACCGATAAGTTGAACTTTGTGGAAGAACCCGTAGAGATCACTGACCGGCTGGTCATGAAGCTCAGACGTGGCCGCATACCTAAGGTCAAAGTAAGGTGGAACTCTAGACGAGGACCTGAATTTACTTGGGAGTGAGAAGATGAAATGAGGAAGAGTTACCCGTACCTCTTCAATCCCACCCGTACCGAACCTAAGCGAAACTAAAATTTCAGGACGAAATTTCCTAAACGGTGGGAGAATGTAACAACCGACCTCCAGGTCGTAATTCTTACCTTGCCAACCTACATCATTTCCTATTCAAATATTGTATATAATGATATTATTTCCATTATTATTATTATTGGCACTTTTATTATTATGGCTATTGTTGTCTTTATTTGTATTGCATGTGCCTTTTGTGATGATTTTACATGATCAAGAATTAGTTAGGGAAAACTTAGTGTCTCGGGAAAGTTACTAAGTCACCATTGAAAAAATTAAATCATGATAAAAACAATTAAAGTGTGTGCCTACACACTAAGAATTTCGACTAGCATGCATGTTCATGCATAATAACAATTTTCAACTAACTAAATACCACCCAATACTACACTACACTACAAATTATACTACATAATATTATTAAACATTTAAATCAAAACTAAAAAAAACCCCACTACAAGCCAAGAATTCGGCCGCCCCCCTCACCACCACTCACCACCCTTCTACACCACCACCCTCTTCCACCTATCCCTCTTCATGCAAATTTTCAACACTCCACCACCACTCCCCTTTTCTCTCCCTCTCTCCCTCTCGATCTCCCTAACCAAAATACACACTGGAAAGCAGCATCGATGACGGAAAGGAAACCAGATCTCGAAACCCTAAAGGGTGGCCATCGAGTGCCATCTGGTTGGACCACCATCGGACACCACCGGGAACCCTAGTGGCCACTAGATAGTTCTAGCAACCCCATGACTACCGTGCAACCGCGAACATCAATGATAACGATGAAACCACCCAAAGACTAGCGAACAACTTCCATCGTAGGCAAAAGACCCAAATCGAAACCCGAAACAAAGCCGCCGCCAAAATTAATGAAGATCGACGATCATCAACAGGCCGGATACCATCAAGTAACGACCGGACGCCACCGGAGCAGTGGCAAACCACCACCGGTAACACCTAACCAGGTGGCAAAACGCAAAAGAAGAAACTTGTGGTGAGGCCGAGGTATCTCCGTGGGAGTTGTAGGCCGATGGCCGCTCCCGGCAACTGCCAAGGCAGGCATACTGACGCCAGAGGGTCCACTTTCTCTCTAACTTTTTCTTAAAATGAAGATCCATAAATAAATCTCAATATATGGTAAAAGAGTAATGGTGAGGGGTTAAAATAAAAACTCACATAACCTGCCTGGCAGATTCGAGAAGATAGAAAAGCAACTTCAGATGCAGTTGCTTTATTCATAGTATATAGTTTTATATTTCTTAAAATTTATGTTTAATTAATTATTTATAGATATGTGTATAACATCAACTAAATCTAAGACATGTGTATTACTTTTAGTGGTCAAAAGGTGGTGTCAAGTAACTAAAACAATAACCAACATGCATTTGACCTAATGGTATTTGTGTGTGTAATAGGTATTCTCTTCTTTGTAGATTCAGGACATTTTTAATCTTGTAGTTGGCAAATTAAATGGATTTAGGAGTAGATTAGAAGCTAGTTGAAAAAAATAACTATGACCTAATAGATAATAAATTCAAAGGTACTTTCATTTGACCTCTAACTCTTAAATGATGTGTTGATGTTTGATTGGTATGTAAACTGATTGGAACAAAGTTAAACATACACAAATAAGTAATTTACATATATGCAAATAATAAATTTACACATATGTAAAACGAAGTTAAATATATGTTATATTTAATATACATATATGTTAATAGTTAATTGATCTATGTATATGTAAATAATTAATTCGCTACTTAATTTATACGTATGTATAATAGTTAATTTACACACATATATATATAGTATATATAGTTAGATGACATTATTTGACGTGAACATATATAAAACAATTCATATAAACATATATAAATAATTTATGTACACTATTTAATTTATACAGTTAAACACATATAAAAAGTTAATTTACATATATGTAAATAGTTAATTTGAATTAAAACGATATTTTTTTTTTATTTTTTGATTCATTATTATTAACTATTGTTTATTTTTGCGTTTAATACAAAATTTAAGTGTTGTCTTAGGCTTTTTGTTTATCCGTGATGTTCATATTACTTCGTAGTACTATGAAATTCAACCAAATGAAGAATGTATCAATGTATATTTGTGAAGGTTTAAAATATATTAGTTTTTTAAGTATATGAACGCCCACATATGTAAATATTTATTTTTGTTTTGTTCTCTACGCAAATGTAATATAGATTTGAATAACATTAATAAATTGATATAATTTTTTATATGTATATATTTTTTGATTGATTAAGAATTCATACATGATTGCAATAAGTAGTAAATAAATAAATCTTATAGAGATAAAAGAGGAGAGACGAATAAGAGAAAAAGAGAGATAAATAATATAATAGATTACTAAAATACCCTTATGGCTATTTAAATAACATATTAATTTACCATTTTAACATTGGTTAATCACAATCGTTGATCAAATCAATCAACGATTAATGCTAGTTCTATGAATTTTCAGTTAAGATTGATTTTTGAATATATATATATACAAATATATATATATATATATATATATATATATATATATATATATATATATATATAAATATTAATATTCATAATTTTTTCTCATGACATTATTTTTTCAAAAAAAATTCACCAAAAAATTCAGTATTTTTTAAATTTCTAACATCTACTGTAACAACCGATCTCCAGGTCATAATTCTTACCTTGCCAACCTGCATCATTTCCTGCTCAAATATTATATATAATGATATTATTTCCATTATTATAATTGGCACTTTTATTATTATGGCTATTTTTGTCTTTATTTGTATTTCATGTGTCTTTTGTGATAATTTAACCTGATCAAGCGTTAGTTATGGAAAACTTAGTGTCCAGGGAAATTATTAAGTCACCATTGCAAAAATTAAATCATGATAAAAACAATTAAAGTGTGTGCCTACTGTTGATACATATGTACCTAATTTAGGAGCTAAATATAAAATGTTTTTCATGTCTTACATATATGTAATTGAATGGGTATGAATGAAATACAATGTGTGGTTGATGCTTATAATGATTAATATTTCATTGTTTATTGTGTATTAAACTAACTATATAGGTTTGTGGTTGTTTACATAGTTCTTACTCAAGAATGGTTGAGAATTGTGTTTACACTTAATCATTTGAAGTTCTCATGCGAATGGACCATGCCAATGGACCATACGCATGAACACTTCATGCAAATGGACCAGTCGCACGACTGAACCAGGAGACTGGATCAGTCACACAATTGAGACATAAGATTGACTCAGTCACATGACTGAAGCTCAGTCGTGCGGTTGGAACAATTGTATGATTCAATCGCATGACTGAACCATACTAATGGTTCAGTCGCATGAATGACAAACCCTAACCTATAAATACCACTTAATTCATGGAAAAACAAAACAATTCGAATGCCTACACACATAATCGTACCCTAGTCGTCTAGAGACTCAAGAACACTTGTTCCAAGTTCATAGATCACAGTTAATCATCTTGCAATCGTTCTTAACGTTTTGATTCATTATTAGACCGATTATACTTGCATTATCACTAATTGGATCGCCAATCAAATAGGATTCCGCACTATTTGGTTTGGTATACACGTAAATCAGTTAGTACTCTGCACCTAAACGGTCCTAACAAGTGGTATCAGAGCTTTGGCTCTTGATTTGCGTGTGATTCAATCAATTTTGATATAAATATCGTAGTTTTTACTCAAAAACTCAATATTTTTGTGTCAAACAGTGTTTTCGACGTCTCCAGGTAAAAAAGTTAACGTTTTCGGGCATATGGCAATAGGGTTCGTGAAAAATTCGTGTTTTTGCGTCAAGGTACCTAAAACCCGCAAATTTTCAAAAACCAGCAGATTCAATCGCACGACTGAACTCATACGCACCTCCCATACGAACGATTGCACTCAGTCGTTCATTCATTCGTATGACTGAACACCCTATTCGCATTATTCACATGTAGCTGTCCAATCACACGATTGAGCCATCCGCATTTGTTCATTCGCACGATTAAGCCATCCGCATTTGTTCAATCGCACGTTTGAGCCATCCTGTAACACCCAGTTATTTTTAACAAAGACAAGAAATAAAGAATAAAAGAAAGAAAAGCAATAAAGCCCAAAGTAGAGGGACTAAAATTGTCCAAAAGAACACTTTCTTTGAAAAGTTGGTGTAAAGGTGGGCATGGCTGCCCACCCTCACTTCCCATCACTTGTTCAACCGGTCTTAGAGATAGAAGAAGAGAAAGAGCAGAGAAACTTCGGGTTTTGGAACAAGAAGAAAAGAAGAGGTAAGAATTCGTGGTTTTAAGTGTTCATGTTGGGTTTTTTTGTCTCAGTTACATGCTTATGTGCTTGTGTGTGTGTCCGTGTGTGTGTGTTTTGGTGTGTTTTTAGGTGTTTGAACTCATTTGCATGCAGGTTAAAAGGAAGAAATTCCCAAGTTGCAGCAGGTGAGTTCTAGACCCCGGTTTTTACTTGCTTTAAACTCTCTTGGGGGTGAAAATGTATTAAAACAATTTTCAAATGTTTATGTATGTATACCTGTATGTATTATGCATGTTGGATGATGATTCTTGGATGCTTATAGGTTGTTCATGCTTAGAATAGCCTTGGTAAGCTTAGAACAGTTAGGCTTGATGTTTGGATTCGAAATTATCCTAGAATCATGTCGAATAGAAGGTTCATGCGCCTAATTA
>BJCM01077285.1:0-11760 GCA_018326385.1 Flaveria bidentis
GAAATCGAAATCGAGTGAGTTTTGGATGAGTTGTGACATCATCCCCATGTAGAAAGAAATTTCATCCCGAAATTTAAATCAATACCTTCGTCTGCTAGCATCGTCTTTTCGAATAGTTGAGGGTACTTAAGCTTCATTTGATCTTCTCGTTCCCACGTGAATTCCCGTCCACATCGCGAATTCCAACGGATTTTGACTATGGGTATCTTGCTTTGCTTAAGTGTTTTCACCTCATGGTCCATCACCTCGACTGGTTCTTCAATAAATCATAATTGTTCATCCACTTGAACTTCTTCTAGTGGTACGACCATTGTTTCATCAATTAGACACTTCTTTAGGTTCGACACGTGAAATACATCGTGGATTCCCCTTAGCGAATCAGGTAGGGCTAGTCGATAGGCCACTGGACCTATTCTTTCCACTATTTCAAATGGTCCAACGTACCTCGGATTTAGCTTTCCTCGCTTGCCAAACCGAACTACGCATTTCCATGGTGAGACCTTCAATAAAACCTTGTCACCAACCTGAAACTCTAAAGGTTTCCATCTACTATCAGCATAACTCTTATGTCTGTCACGTGCTGCCGCCATATGGTTTCGAATATGCACAATCTTCTCGGTTGTCTCATGAATTTACTAGGGACCCATCAGTTTACTATCACTAATTTCCGCCCAGCAAACTGGTGATCTATATTTTCTCCCATACAACGCCTCGAAAGGTGCTGCCTGTATGCTAGTATGATAACTGTTGTTATAAGAAAACTCCACTAATGGCCGGTGAATTTCCCAGTTATTCCTGAAGTCTATCACACAAGGACGTAGCATATCCTCCAACGTCTATATGGTACGCTCACTCTGGCCATCCGTCTGTGGATGATAAGCAGTACTCATATCCAATCGTGTCCCAAAGATTTCTGTAGTGATTGCTAGAAATGTGACGTGAAACAAGCGTCGCGGTCAGAAATAATAGAGATCGGTACACCGTGTCTCGAAACGATCTCTTTAAGGTACAGTCGGGTTAATTTCTCCATCTTGTCAATTTCCTTAATTGCATGGAAGTGAGCAGACTTTGTCAATCGATCCACGATAACCCATATCGTGTCATAACCAGTATTATTCTGGGGTAACTTGGTAATAAAATCCATGGAGATTTGTTCCCATTTCCACATTGGTATCTCAGGTTGTTGCAATAGTCTGGATGGTTTTTGGTATTCCACCTTTACTTTCGAGCAGGTCAAACACTTGCTTAGATGCCTAGCTACATCCGCCTTCATGTTAGGCCACTAGTAGTGCGCCTTTAGGTCATGGTACATCTTGTCGGATTCACGATGTATAGAATACTTAGATTTGTGTGCCTCACTCATAACTAAATCCCTTAGATTTCCATAGACAGGCACCCAAAGTCTATCCATGAAGTACCAAATTCCATCCTCTTTCATCACTAGTTGTTTATCCATTCCCCTTAACGACTCAGAACCAACATTTTCCGCTTTTAAGGCTTCTATCTGTGCCTCCGTAACTTGTTGGGTAGTTGGGTACTGATAGTATGTTGTAAAGCTCGCACCCGTCTGGGTTTGGCTATTCCTTTTCGGCTTAAGGCATCAGCAACCACGTTCGCCTTTCCTGGATGATACTTGATAGCACAATCATAGTCGTTTAGTAGCACCACCCAATGTCGTTGCCTCATATTAAACTCCTTTTGCTCAAAGATATGTTGAAGACTCTTGTGATCGGTGTAGATAGTGCACTTGGTACCGTACAAGTAATGTCTCCAAATCTTTAAGGAAAAAACCACTGCACCCAATTTTAAGTCATGGGTGGTATAGTTCTTCTCGTGAACCTTTAGTTGTCTCGAGGTGTAGGCTATTACCTTTTTTCGTTGCATCAAGACACAACCCAATCCTTGAATGGATGTATCACAATGCACCACGAAATCATCCGTTCTCTCTGGCAGTGACAATATCGGTGCACTACAAATTTTCTGTTTTAACAATTGAAAAGCCGATTCTTGGCTCTCACTCCATTTGTATGTCGTTCCCTTGTGAGTCAAAGCTGTGAGAGGTTGTGTGATCTTAGAGAATCCCTCAATGAATCGTCGGTAATATCCTGCTAATCCCAGAAATTGCCTTATCTCACTTGCTGTTTTGGGTATAGTCCAATTCTTTATCGCCTCAATCTTGGCAGGATCAACATGTATCCCCTTCTCATTAACAATATGACCTAGAAATTGCACTGCTCGTATCCAAAAGTCACACTTAAAGAATTTGGCATACAACTGCTCATCCTTCAATAGTTCTAAGATCATTCATGAGTTCTCTTCATGATCCTCCTTGGTCCTAGAATATATCAGTATATCATCGATAAACACAATGATGAACTGATCAAGATAGGGTTTGCACACATGGTTCATGAGGTCCATGAACACAACATGTGCATTAGTCAACCCAAAAGGCATGACCAAGAACTCATAATGACCATAACGAGTACGAAACTTAGTTTTGGGGATGTCTTATTCTCGGACTTTAAGTTGTTGATAACCGGATCTCAAGTCAATCTTTGAATAATAGCTTGATCCCTGAAGCTGATCAAATAAGATGTCGATACGAGGTAAAGGGTATCGGTTCTTGACTGTTAGTTTGTTTAACTCCCTATAATCGATGCACATCCAAAATATGCCATCCTTATTCTTAACAAAAAGAATAAGGGCTACCAAAGGTGATGTGCTAGGTCGAATAAAGCCCTTATCTAAAAGCTCCTGAAGTTGTGATGACAATTCTTGTAGTTCGTTTGGTGCTAATCGATAAGGTGCCCTAGCAATCGGGGCTGCGTCGGGAGTCAACTGGATTTGAAATTCCACTTGGCGGTGTGGTGGTAATCCAGAAAGATCCTCTGGAGACACCTCTGGAAAGTCACACACTATGGGAATGTCCTCCATTCTCCTTTCTTCCGCTTGCTTATCGGTGACGAGTGCTAGAATAGCCAAACGACCTTTTCGCAACAACTTTTGGGCTTTCATGTATGAGATGATGCCTATCACCGCACCACTCCTATCATCTCTGACTGTAAGGATTTCTTCACCAACCATAATCCGTATGATCTTCTTATGGAATATGACTTCCGCTTGCTTATTAGAGAGCCAATCCATGTCTATCACTACATCAAAACTCCCCAGCGTAACAGGCATAAGATCTATAGCGAAAGTCTGACCAGCAAGCTTTATCGTACAATCTCTAAGGATATGCGTTATATGGATCTGTTTACCGTCCGCCAATTCTATGGTATATTTAGATTCTAAGGTGGAGGGTATATCACTTAAAATACTATAGAACTTTAAGGACAAGAAGCTCCTATTGGCTCTAGTATCGAATAGTACCGTAGCAAAGCACCCATTAACAGTTGTGGGGTCATTTAGAGCCTCACCTGAGCCAATGACGAAGGCTCTCCCTTTGGCTCCATTGTTGTTGCCACCATTACTAGTACCATTGCCATCATTGTTGTTGTTACCGTGATTGTTGTTGTTGTGGCCATTGTTGTTATTGCCATTACCATTTTTCCTCAGTTGTGGGCAGTTTCGCCTGTAATGCCCTTCCTTCCCACATTCAAAACAACCTTTGGGAGTCTCCTGAGGTTGTTGTGGCTTCCTTAACAGTTCACCACGACAATTCATAGCAGTGTGTCCAATCTTACCACAACGTTGACACTTGAAATTATCACACCTTCCCACATGATGGTAATTACACCAAGTGCACTTCGGATGTTTACCACCATAACCACTGGGTCCTTGAATGTTTGAAGCCGTCTGGTTGAAGTTGCGGTTATTATCGAACCTCCGTTGTTGTTGCTGAACTGGCTGTTGTTGTTGTTGAGATTGGGGTTGACCGCTAGATGATGATGATTTGTTGTTGTTGGAAGTATCCCACTTCCTCTTGTTGTCGGGCATGTTCGCCACAATGCCCCGCTTAGGTAAACGTCCTTGATCCACTGCTTGATCGTTTAGCTTATGAGCTAACTGGATGGCTTGCTGAATCATGGCCGGGTTGGAAGCAGTCACCATGCTTTGAATTTCGAGTACTAATCCCCGTATGTAATGCTTAACCCTCTTGTGCACTTCGTTCACCATCCCCGGGAATAGGGTGGCTAGTTCATGGGTTCGGGTGGTGTAGGCCTCGATTTCCGATCCCCGCATCTTAAGTTGCCAGAACTCCATCTCCAGCTTTTGTACTTCATTTCGAGGACTGTACTCCTCAGTCATCATCTCCTTGAATTCAGTCCAGGGAAGCCCATTTGCCATTGCTTATCCGAGCATCTGAACTTGCGCATTCCACCAGGATAGAGCGGCACCTTCCAGAGTCCCGCTGGCATATTTCACCTGATCAATAGGTGGGCAGTTGCATTTGGAGAAAATAGACTCTATCTTTTCAAACCATCGTACCAGTCCTACAGCCCCTTCAGTACTGCTATAGGTGTGTGGTTTACAGTCCATAAAGGACTTATAAGTACACACTCGTAGTCCTGTTTTAACATAACAAACATTGATTAGATATCCTATACGGTTATTCAGGATATTTGATTTAGCTTTCTATCATCGTTTACCTGCTAGCTATCCCGTCTGGGCAGCAACCACCGTTGCCTGAACATGCTCGTTTATCAAGGCAGCTAATTCAATAGGGGTCATGTTTATAGCACCACCGCCATGGTCTCCGGCACCACGTCCACGTCCGCGCCCACGCCCATGTCCACGTCCACGGGCGTCCATTTTTCACTTTACATTCACAAATACAATAATGAGTAACATCAAGCACATTTATCCAATTGAAGTACAGTAAATAGTAAGGAATAATGAATAATCACAACCACAACATTCATAACAAAAATAATAACCAGGATAAATAAATTGTAAATGAGTCACAATGTATTCACCAATGTCATAATTTAAGTTTGTCGTTCGGGTGGGGAAACAACCCTTACCACATAGGTTTCAAAAGAGAGAAACACTACATAGTCCAAGTCATATAAAGGAAATCAATTGACGACATCCGACTCATCACTGTCATCTTCCGTCTCCAACGGTTCCTCCTCCTCGGGATCCTCATCCCCAGGGTCCTCTACAGGAGCAGGAGCTATGGCAATCTGAAGCGCTGCCAATTGGGCTTCTAAGGTAGCAATTATGTTATCGGCTATTGTTTCCCGCTGTTCACGAGAAGTTATGCGTCCTCTAGGTGTTATAAAACCGTCTTCCATGTGGCGACACCCATTTAGGGTCTTCGCGTGTCGCTCCTCGAGTTTATCCATTTGATGTTGTAGTTTGTACACCTCGTACTGTAGTGTACACACATCACCCGTGAGTCGCCTGACTCGTTGCTGCTCAGTATCTAGTGCAGCCACCAGTGCAGCAATCATTTGCTCATTGGACTGCACTGTCCGTGGGAGTGAAGGCATTGGCTGATCAGCGTTGCTCCTAGTCCTGGCCTCGGGACAGGTACGCGCTCCCTATGCATTATGTGATCATCGAACTTGGGGTAGAAACTCCAGTCTCGTGGGGGGTCACGCTCCATCAATGCAAAAGGTTGTTCCCAATTAATCTCCCCTAGAGGATAAGCTAGACGAGGCCAGTCGGGTCCATTTTCGGTTACAGTTGTGGGAGGTGGGGACTCAGATCATGTAGGTGATGCCGGTCCCTTACCCGGAGTTCTCAATGACGATGCCATGCTGTAGAGGGTGTGATGTGTATGCCAATGAGTATGCAGTAGAGGAAATAAGGAACAGGTAACTAACTAACTATGTGCGGTTATCGTCTAGTGTGTATGTAACCTAGTTCCCTATAACCATTGGTTATAGGGAACTAGGTTGCATACACACTAGTCTATAACCGCACACAATTAGTTAGTTACTCCTGACTTACCCTTTTACTATATACTCATTGGCATATACATCACATGCACTGCAGCAAGGCATCATCATCCCGGGTTTTTGGAAAAAGGCATGCTCTTTCTGAATCCCCTCCACCTGTACCTCACCGAGTGTATGACTGGCCGCGACATCCTTACCCCTGTGGCAACGCTCGGTCTGAAGGGAACTCCACCCTGCAGTATGAGATACGCTGCAGTATGAGATACGCTGACTAGGCTAAAAATGGATATACTTGAGGAGTGTCTGTCTATGTCCATCACTGGAAATTTCAAGATGGCTGGTAGAGTTATGAATTTGTCTGAGCGCATGGAAGCACAAGATCTCCACAATGTGGCCGTTGAGAGTAGACTCACTGGGCTAGAAGTACAACTGCAGCGCTACATATTGAGGACGACTCTACACCGGTCGAAGATTCTGAAGAAGAGTCGGAAGGAGCCCCTAACGGTGGTGACAGCGATGGATCTGACTTGATGGATTGATTTCTTTTCTTTTCATTATTCTCATGACTTTGATTGCATAGAGTTTTCCATAAACCTATATGGGAAGGGTTGTTTCCCACACAACTGAAAACTTGAATTTTGACAATGAATGGATAATTTGTGAGCTACTTACAAATTATTTATGAAACGTTATTATTTTTGGTTATAAATGTTATGGTTGTGACTGTACATTATTTCTTATTATTTACCATACTTCAATGAGATGATATGTTGGATGTTACTCATTACTGTATTTATGAATGTAAAGTGAAATATGGACGACCGAGGTAGAGGACGTGGACGTGGCTGAGGGCGTGGTGCTGGACCAGGTGCCGGCAACGTGAACATGACTCCAGCTGAATTGGCTGCATTGATAAACCAACACGTGAAAGCGACATTGAATACTCAGCCCACACAGTTTTGAGGTAAACGATGACACTAGTCATCATTTACACGAATATTCCGTTAGGTGATTAATTCATTCGGTTTAATCTAAATACCTTGACACGTTGAATACAGGGCCGCCTGGATGCACATACAAGGCATTCATGGACTGTAAGCCGCATACCTACAACGGAGCCAAGGGGGCTGTAGGGCTTATACGATGGTTCAAGAAGACTGAGTCAGTCTTCGCCAAATGTAATTGTCTAGTGGCGGACCAGGTGAAATACGCCACAGGAACCCTGGAAGGTGCAGCACTCACGTGGTGGAATGCTCAAGTGCAAATGCTTGGCCAGGCAATGGCAAATGCACTACCGTGGGAGGAATTCAAAACAATGATGACAGAGGAATACTGCCCCCGCGACGAGGTTCAAAAGCTAGAAGCTGAGTTCTGGCAATTGAAGATGGAAGGGTCTAACATTGAGGCTTGTACTACTAGATCTCATGAGCTAGCTACACTTTGCCCTGGTATGGTTAACCCGCCCACCCGACGTATTGAGCTCTATTTACATGGCTTAATCCTGGAGATTTAAAGTATCATGACTGCTACAAATCTTCCTACTATACATCGGGTTATTCGACTAGCTCACAAGCTCACTGATCAAGCTGTAGAGCAAGGAAAGTTACCCAAGCGGGGAACTGTGGCAAGCATGCCCAACAACAAATGCAAGTGGGAGAACAACGCCAGCAAAGGTTCGTCATCTGGTAACCAAACTCAGCAACACTAACCTCAACAGCAACATCAGCAGAGACGGTTTGACAACAATCATAACTTCCACCAATCATCATCATCATCTCAAGGACCAAGTGGATATGTGGGGAAAAACCCAAAGTGCTACCGATGCAACTACCACCACATTGGTAGGTGTGATAGCTTTCGATGCCAGCATTGTGGGAAGGTTGGACATATGGAAAAGGATTGTCATGGAGAACTGATGAAGAAACCTCAATAGCCTCAACAACCTCAACAGCCTCAGCGGCCCCATGAAACACCAAAGGGTTGCTTTGAGTGTGGAAAGGAATGACATTTCAAGAAAAATTGTCCTCAACTGAAAAGAAATGGGAATGGCAACGGAACAGGTGGCAATAACAACAGTGGTGGTAATGGTGATAACGATGGAGGCAACAAGGGTGGAGCCAAAGGGAGAGCCTTTGTCATGGGTTCAGGTGAAGCTCTAAACGATCCTACTACTGTTACTGGTAAATTTCCTGTTAATGGTCGTTTTGCTTCTGTACTGTTTGACATTGGAGCTGATAGGAATTTTATCTCTACTAAGTTCCATAGCATTTTAAGTGATATGCTTTTTGTCTTGGAGTCTAAGTATGTTGTAGAGTTGGCTGATGGTAAGCAAATCTCTGTTACGCATATCCTTAAGAATTGCAAGATGGAATTTGCTAGTCATACCTTCGACATTGACCTTATGCATGTTACTCTTGGAAGTTTTGATGTGGTCGTAGGCATGGACTGTCTGTCCGAGAAGCAAGCAGAAGTGATTTGTCATGAGAAGGTCATTCGTATTCCCATGGTAGATGGGGAAATGCTTTTGGTTAAGGGTGAGAAGAGTGGTGCTGTGATAGGCATCATATCATTCATGAAGGCTCAGAAGTGGTTATGCAAGGCCCACTTAGCCATATTAGCTCTCGTCTCTAACCAGCAACAGGAGGAAAAGTAAGTAGAGGATATTTTGGTGGTTCGTGATTTTCCAAAGGTGTTTCCAGAGGATCTTTTTGGATTACCACCTCACCGTCAAGTTTAATTTCAGATTGATTTGACTCCCGGAGCTGCTCCGATTACGAGAGCACCTTACTGGTTAGCACCGAACGAACTGCAAGAACTATCAACACAACTTCAGGAGCTGTTGGATAAAGGGTTTATTCGACCGAGCTCATCATCATGGGGAGCACCTGTTCTCTTTGTGAAGAAGAAAGATGGCACATTCCGAAGGTGCATCAACTACAGGGAGTTGAACAAAGTCACAGTTAAGAACCGATACCCGTTACCTCGTATCGATGACCTGTTTGATCAGCTTCAGGGATCAAGATATTATTCGAAGATTGAATTGAGATCTGGTTATCATCAACTAAGAGTTCGAGAAGAGGATATGTCCGAAACCCCGTTCTGTACTCGTTATGGTCACTATGAGTTCTTAGTCCTGCCTTTTAGGTTGACTAATGCACCAGCAGTGTTCATGGATCTCATGAATCGCGTGTGCAAACGCTATCTTGATCAGTTTTTTATTGTGTTTATTGATGACATATTGATTTATTCTAGGAGCAAGGAGGAACACGAGGAGCACCTACGTCTAATTCTAGAATTACTTAGAAAGGAACAGTTGTACGCAAAATTTTCCTAGTGTGATTTCTGGATTCGTGAGGTGCAATTCTTGGGTCTCATTGTTAACGAGAAGGGAATACGTGTGGATCCTGCAAAGATTGAGGCGATAAAGAACTGGTCGGTACCCAAGACGCCTAGTGAGATAAGGCAATTTCTTGGTCTGGAAGGATACTATCGACGTTTCATTGTGGGATTCTAAAAGATTGCTCAACCTCTCACAGCTTTGACCCATAAAGGAACAACCTATAAATGAGGTGAGAGTCAAGAAGCTGCTTTTCAGTTGCAGAAGCAGATACTCTGTAGCGCACCGATACTAGCATTACCTAAAGGAAGTGATGATTTTGTAGTTTATTGTGATACTTCTATCCAAGGAATGGGTTGTGTCCAGATGCAACGTGACAAGGTGATAGCTTATGCCTCGCAACAACTAAAGGTACATGAAAAGAACTACACTACTCATGACTTGGAGTTAGGAGCAGTGGTCTTTGCCATGAAGATTTGAAGACATTATTTGAATGGTACCAAATACACAATTTACACCGATCACAAGAGTCTTTAGCACATCTTTGAGCAGAAAGGGCTTAACATGAGGCAACGACGTTGGGTGGAATTGTTGTATGATTATGACTGTGCCATTAAATACCAACCAGGAAAGGCGAATGTAGTCGCCAATGCCTTGAGTAGAAAGGAAACCTTTAAAACCCGACAAGTGCGTGCCCTACAATTGAAGATTAGCACTCACTTGCCCGAGCAAATTAAGGGAGCCTATACGGAAGCCTTGAAAGGTGAGAACGTTAAATCCGAATCTCTATGAGGGATGGATAAACAGTTGGAAGTCAAATCCAATGGAATTTTGTATTTCATGGATAGACTATAGGTGCCTTTGTATGGAAATCTAAGAGACTTGGTTATGAGTGAAGCATACAAGTCTAAATATTCCTTACACCTTGGCTATGACAAAATGTATCATGATCTGAAGGCACACTATTGGTGGCCTAATATGAAGGCTGACGTAGCTACATACGTGAGCAAATGTCTTACATGTTCTAAGGTTAATGTCGAATATCAGAAACCATTTGGGTTATTGCAACAACCGGAGATCCCTTGTGGAGGTGGGAGCAGATTTCCATGGATTTTATCACTAAGTTGCCCAGAATTCCTAGTGTTTGTGACACGATATGGGCGATAATGGATCGACTCACTAAGTCAGCTCACTTTTTGGCAATCAAGGAAACTGACAAGATAGACAAGTTAACTCGAATTTATTTGAAAGAGGTAGTTTCGAGACATGGTGTGCTGATCTCGATTATTTCTGATCGGGATGCTTGTTTTACGTCTCATTTCTGGCAATCATTGCAGAAATCGTTGGGTACACATCTAGATATGAGCACTGCCTATCATCCACAGACCGATGGATAAAGTGAACGTACTATTCAAAATTTGGAAGATATGTTACGAGCTTGTGTGATCGATTTTGGGAATAATTGGGAATTTCACTTACCATTGGTTGAATTTTTGTATTACAATAGTTATCATACCAGCATCAAGGCAACACCATTTGAGACATTATATGGGCGGAAGTGTAGATTGCTAGTTTGTTGGGTAGAAGTTGGTGATAGTCAGTTAACCGGTCCTGAGTTGGTACATGAGACAACTGAGAAGATAGTACGGATACGAAACCGCATGGCGGCAGCACGAGATAGACAGAAGAGTTACGCAGACAAATGATGGAAACCCTTGGAGTTTCAAATCGGTGACAAAATGTTGCTAAAAGTCTCACCATGGAAAGGTGTGATTCGGTTTGGCAAAAGAGGCAAGCTTAATTTAAGATACGTCGGACCAATTGAGATTCTGGAAAGAATAGGCCCAGTGGCGTATCAATTGGACTTACCTGATTCATTGAGTGGCGTTCACAACATATTTCACATCTCGAATCTAAAGAAGTGTCTATCTGACGGGACACTAGTTGTACCACTCGAGGAAGTACAAGTAGATGATCAACCACACTTTGTTGGGGAACCAGTTAAAGTGATGGATCATGAAGTCAAGACTCTTAAACAAAGTAAGATAACTATAGTCAAAGTTAATAGGAACTCAAAACATGGACTGGAATTCATGTGGTAACACGAGGATAAGATGAAGCTTAAGTATCCTCATCTGTTCGAAACGACAACAACGGTCGAAGAAGGTACTGTTTAAATTTTGGGATAAAATTTATTTCAACATGGGGATGATGTGACAACTCACTCGATTTCGTTATGCCAATGCAGTAAACCATGGATGTAGCACAACCATGTAATGCATTTTTCGGGACGAAAATTCTTTCAACATGGGGATAATGTGACATCCGGTAATTTTCCGTTACCAAACTCCGTTAGTCCCGTTAGGTCTTTATAACATCCGATTATTTATTATTTTGAAGCCGACAAAGGAAGAAAAAGAAATAAAGTCCAAAGTCGAGGGACCAAACTCGCCCATGAAAGAAAGTCGGGTGAGTGGGAGTATATAAGGGAGAGGGCAGCCCTTACCCTCTCCCCCACACTCACAAAATCAGCCAAGAGGAGAGAGTGAAGAGAGAAAGAAGAAGAAAAGAGAA
>BJCM01077301.1:0-12463 GCA_018326385.1 Flaveria bidentis
GCCTAGCTCAGTCGTACGAATGAAGACTGTAACCTATAAATACCACTTAATTCGTGGAAAACGAGAGTTCATAGAACGTTTCAGATCATCCTAATCTATTCTTAACGTATTCTAATCGTTAGGTTTGATCGGATTAACGTTTTCTTTGATTGGATCGCCAATCAAATAGGATTCCGCACTATTTGATCTGGTTTCACGTTGAATCAGTTAGTACATCGTACGTATCAGGTCCTAACATCTCACCACCCTTACTATTGACCATCCTCTATATGAAGATCAACTTTTGGAGTTTTGGAGAACTTGCCACAAGGTTATCATGGTAGGTGAGAATATCTGCCTCAATACAAGGCAAGATAATTTTAATCACTCCAGCCACCATAAACCAACACCTACAGCTGGATGATGAAGATGGTGAGCTGTACTTCACTAAGGAGGTAGTCAATAGATCATTTTAGCAGATGAGATATGAAGGTGACTTTTCAGTCAGAACCTTCAGGAAGGGAAAGGTATATTCATGATAGAAATACCTCCTCCATGTGATTATCTACTCTCTAGCCAATAAGCTTGGAGGATGGGAACAAGATCAAGAGGATATTTATACATAGTCCATGGAATGGTCTAGAAGATCTAGTTCAAGTACTCTTAATTTGTCTATATAAATTTACTTGCAAACTTAAATTCTCTTGAATATTATATATTCCTTAGATATGTATAGTACATTCTCAACTGTGAACTGGGCTTACAATTAAGGGGAAAATGTAATTTTCTAAATCTGGGGGAGATGAAACCCGAAATCTTTAAAATAATAAGGAAAAACTCTATTGGTTTTTCAGGATAGAAACAACCTTTGTCCCTAAAATGTTATAACTACCTGCTCAAGGTGAAGACTTACCAATCCCAACTAATGTTGAACCCATATCTTTATGCAGGATCGGTTAATGTCATTAACACTTTGTTTTTCTCTCAAACTCATTTGAACTACACTCGGATGAAAGGCAAAGTCTATAAGAGTTGATCACAATATAATAAGTAGTAAAGAACACAAGAAGTAATTTTCAAGGTACTTGCATATATTGCTTCTCAACTTAAATGTTACAAGACACTTACAAGCATTATGTTATGAGTTACAATGAGAAACTATATATAACTCTACCTATCGCCGAATATACTTTGATACCATTTGGGATCCTATAACTAAAGCAAATACTACAAAGCTACAGTTTAAGGTATCTCAGATAAAGTCTTATCTGAGATATGGTATTCAAGACATGTCCCTGACTTACCTTTTGTCACCAACTAAAGTTGGTAACTTGTACTATCATAAATGGTGAACAGTGAAGTAAAGTATGGTCAACTACATGGCTTTTTGAGAAAGTGCCATGCAGTATCAGAGGTTTGCAACAGAGTGTCAGAGACAATACTTATGTCCACTGGTTCATAGTAATGTCTTTCGAATGTTAAATGGCTTCGGAAGAACAAGTACTTCCGAAGCCACTTATACTTTGGAAGAGGCTACTTCTTCCGAGGCTTGAGAACTTCTTCTTTTCTTCATACTTCGGAAGTAGTCTTCTGATTTATTCATCTTGAACTTGATCTTTAGAAGTAAGTTCTTTGACTTCGAAAGTAGAGTTTGTCTATGGAAGTTGATCTTTCACTTTGTCTTCGGAAGAACTCTACAACCTTCGGAAGTTCCATACTTAGCTTTGTAAGCCTTTGTAAGTAGCACTAAAATTTGACTAAGTGATTTTGTTTTGGTTGCGCCAGCCTTCTTCTTGATCCAACAAACTCCCCCTAGGCTGATGCTACCAAAACCTCACTTGTTTCTGCTCCTTAAAACTTTTAGTACCAAGGAAAGTAGATATTTGTCAGTTTCTTTATTCTTTCCTGATATGGTGCTGAGAAGTTTGTACAAATATTTAGTTGATAGGAACTCCACTCTGTCACCCTAAATGATATGTACCTTTTTTTGTGGCCCTCTGAAAAGAGTTAATTTATGGGAGCTATAATTGTATTCCCATCTAACTATATGTTCTAATTCAGGACCCTCTACCATCTGTAGAAAGGATGTATCCTTGGTAGGAGGTCTTTCCTTGTCTTCCATTCTTCTCAACTTCAACTCTTCTTCAATCTTGGCTTTTTGCAGTTAACTCAGCAAGATGAAGACTGCTGAGATGATTTCTGATGAGTGCAGTAGTTTCAGAGTTGGAGGGGTTGGAGAATGGTTTCTCTGCTAACTCAACAATATCAAACCTGCTAGAGTGTAGCAGAGAGGTGGCATTCAGTCTGTTGACTTCACCATTCTCCCTTTCCACAACAAAGTTGTGAGTAGCTTTATCGAACCTCCACTAGAGTATTTTCTTTCTAGGCACAAGTGGCTGACTAGGGATCTTGTCCTCTTTCTTTGTATCCAGTAGAGTCACCAACTTTATTCTTAGTCTCTTCTCTGCATCATTTAATGAGTCTGAGTTGAGGCCTAGAACTCTTGCAACATGGTCTAATGTTCCTCTAGGCAGATCAAGAAATTGATCTCTTATGAGGGAACGTGAAGATCCATCAACATAGGTGATGTTGACAGAGTCTTCCTCACAAGAGATGTTGCTCAAAGTTGTGAGCTTTATCTTGATTGCCTTAAACACCTCTTGGGAGAGATGTTTGGAAGGCTGAGGGGATGATTTGGAAGGTTGTTGGGTAGAATGAGATGAAGTGGTTCTGGTAAGAGTTTTGGGTTGAAGGATGGGTGGTTTGGGTGGTTGAGGAGATGGAGTGGATGAGGGTTAAAGTGTGGGTTTAGGGGTGAAAGGTTCAGTTTTGATGGTGAATGGAGAGGGGATAGGTTCAGGTTGGGGTTGAGTGGCTGGTGTGAAGGTCATCCCTTGTACCCTTCTGTACATCTCCATCCTTTTCCCTAAACGGATGTCAGCCTTGATTTCACTGACAATCCGCTGAAGTGCCCTTTCTAACATTGGACCTACCTGCCTTCCAGAGAAGCCGTGAGCTCAGAGATAGTCTTTAATCTAAGCTTTATCACCGGTCTTCTTGGTTGCAGTGACCCTTGCTTCTTCTTCCTTCTTCTTCTTCTCCTTTAACTCTTCTCTTGTAGATCTTTTTCTCTCTTTCTCCATTTGATCCTTCTCTTTGTTGAAGAGCCAAAGGATCATTTCATCATTGTGTGGAGACAGCTCTTGAAGAGAGAAGCCTCTGGAGGTTAGGAAATTTATTCTTTCCTTCCTGAGCTGCATGTCAGCTTCCCTTTGTCCCTTTTCCTTTTCTTCCTCTGAGGCCAACCTTGTTGGTTCCTTTTGCAGCCTGGTTGCCTTTTCTAGTTCCACCAACTCCTCTAATGGTAGTAGGAGTGTTTCTTCATTGGCAGCTCCAAGTTGAATGAGCTGGTCAATGATCTTTTCTCTTCTTTTGTTGTTGACAGCCTCCTGGTTGGCTGCAGCTGCCTTTCTACTGGCAGCTAACAACTTCCTAGTTGAAATTCTTCTATTTCGTTTAAGCTTTTCAATCTTCTCCTCTTCCTGAAGCTCTTCCGCAGTCATTTTCTTCTTCCTTTTGTTATCCTTTGAAGAGCTTGACTTTTTTGGTTCTTAGAGAGTGGGTTCAGATTGTGAGAGAGGCAGAGAGGGTGTCTGAACAAGAGGTTGATCTAGAAAGTCCTCACTATTCACCTCAGATGCTAGTTCAAGAATTTCATCTGTGATGATTAGGTCCTCGGACAAAGAAAACAGTCCTTCTGCAGCATCCATTTCTGCTTCGGAAGATTTTGGTTGTTTTTCCGAGGCTTTAACTTCAGCTTCGGAAGTTTGAGGAGATGCAGATTCTATCCGAACTGTTTCAGTTGTTGGGCCATCAGTCCTCATTTCCCCTTCGAATTGAATCTCAGGTTCCATTTGGACCTTAGGTTGACCAACTTCTTCTACAGTGGTAGAAGGTGGACTTAGCCTCTGAAGCTCTTCTGCTCCAAAGTACATCATGGCAGCATCAGGGCTTGGCTGATTAATAGAGGATCTCAATAGAAACTTGGAAAAGAGTTTGTAGAGATCTCTGAGCATCCTTGGGTCAATTTGAAGTACAACTTGAGATGGCTCAGGCAAAGTTGTGAAGGGAGTTGAAAGTGTTAAAGTTTGGCTCTGTGGGTCGTCAAGTGTTTGTCTCTGAACACTCTCCCCCTTTTTGGTAACATCATCTTGAGAGCTAGATGAGCTGGAGGAAGAGGTCAAGGAGACCTGAACGGGTACATGCCTAACAGATCTCTCAATCTGTTTCTCAGCTAGTTGAGCCTTGAGAGTGTCAATCTCAAGTTGCTGAGTGGCAGACCTTTCTTCTAAAGTCCTAACCTTGGATTCAAGGTTTGAGACTTTAGATAGTAGGTCTTGTATGAGGAGTTGCATGCTTGCCTCATCTTCTTTTGAAGAATCACGGGAAGATGAGCTAACATACCTAGTATGTTAAGCCTCACCACCAGATGTGGTTTCTTGGCACCCTGGTTTCCCCTACTTAATGATGTCTCTTTCAAAGTCATCAAAAGGCACGGTTGCCGTAGATTCAGTCTCAGAGATGTTACCACTATCCATAAGGTCCAATGAGGCACCTTCTGTAGTGGCAGCTGAATCTACATGAGTCCCCTCCACATCAGTGGGACTCACCTCAGTAATGGGTTGCTGATGGGGGCTAGAGATAAGAGGTCTCTCTGGGCTCTGTTGTTCTTGGAGAGGGTGTTGTAGATCAACTTCATTGCCATGGATGGACGTTATCTCTTCATCAGTTTTGAAGAGAAGGTCAGTGAAAGATAAGGAGGTTAAGCCTACTGACCCGGGACCTTGATCAATGTCCACAGGCATTAAGCCTCTGGTGGGGCTGTCCCTTGTTGGCTGCTTAAAAGAGTACAGATACTCATTCTGATGGCTGTTGGCTTGGGTTTCAGGCTCATGGGTTTGAGACTGAGGAGACTCAAAACCCAAATTAAGGTCAAAAGAGAAGGATGGTGAGACCTCAGACTGAGTGGGATCCCATTGTTCCACTCTAGTCTTTTTGAATTGAACAGGAGGGGCTTGTTCAATAAGAGTAGATTGAACAAGGGTTCATTTGGGGCGTCTCTTGTATGTGATGATGATGGGGTGAGAAGGCAGTGTAGGCATTTTGGAGGCAGTTGCTGGTGTGGGTTCATCACATGTGGGGTGAATAGGGATGTCACTAGGAACTATGTGCTCAATCATACCTGGAAGTAAAGAAGTGTACCTTTCAGTGAAGTTGGTGGAAACCTTTTTCAAAGTATTGAAGATGGTAGGCCTCATTTGAGGGACAAGCAGAGCAGCTACATAGACAAGTTGACTCTGGTCCAGCTCACAATTGATGATGTGCTGAAGAAATCTGGGATACATGAAGAATGTGTCCCTCTGGAGATTTCCAATAAGATTGGTCAGCACAAATCTTGGAAGTTCTGCTCAGAAATAGCATACTTACTGGCTTGAGCCTCAACAGTGACAAGCTGGGCTTGAGCCTCAGACAATTTGGATATCAAGTCCTTTATTTGAGTCTTGTAATTTGTGTGTTCATGTTTTAATAGGGACACAGTTTTCTCTAACTCTTCAATTTTCTTTTGGTAGTCAGATTCAGTCCTTTTAAAATCAGATTTTAGAATATATAAAGACTCAATATCAGACTTAATTTCCATATTGTAGTCCTAATATAATTTAACCTTAGCTATACAGGCATGAGTATAGAGGTATTCATATACCTGATTATCATCTGTTCTGGCCATGAGAGCTTGAGTAGGAGTCACATCCTGTACCATAAAGCTCCAGTCAACTTCTTGAGCCATTGCAGTTGTTTCAGTTGACTTGCTAGTGGGCTATGATGTAGATGGTTGTGTGGAGGCCTATGGGGTTCCTGGATTTGTCTTAGGAGCCTTTTATTCCCTTGAAAAGTGACCAAGTTGGTTACAGTTGTAACATTTGGCCTTAGCTTTTTCAAACCCAAACTTGCTGGTAGTTGGATTTTGAGGGAGTTGCCTTCCAGTTCTCTTAAAGAACTTCTTCGCTCAGTAGGTTAACAGAGCCATCTGTTGGACGATGACCACATACTCTACATCGTCTGGACTGAAACACTCGAGATCATCAAAACAATATTAAAAATCACCAGAGTGTCCACTTCCTGATACAAAGGCGCAACTATCCTGAAAGGAACTGTGCTGAGCCTGTTGAGACCTTGGAGTCTCAAGGAAAGTGATGTATGGTCCAGAAGAGCTGGATGGCTCCTGGTGGTAAGTCAGGTAGTGTTGAGGTTATGGGGGTACTGAGCCTTCAGCAACCATTAAAGCATTGCTAGCAAGAAGACTCAGAGGTCTGCTTGTTTGGTGGCCCTTCTTACTCTCCATCTCCAGGTGATATCCATCAAGGATGCCATAGAATTCAGTCATAGTGAGAGTGTTCAAGTTCTCCGTCCTCTTGATAGAGACACAGTAGAATGTCCACTCATTTGGAAAATCACTCATGAACTTTCTTGTGAGATCTCTAAGTTCCAGAGTGATCTTAACAAACTGAAGAGAAGAAATAAGATCCATGTACCTGAAATACTGCTGGCTGAGGGTCTCTCCAGCAATGTAAGTGAAGTTCTCGAACTGCTGCTTCAGTGAGTCCTTCTTGGAGTCATTGGATCTTGAATACATTTGAGCAAGTGCATCAAACAATTCTTTGGCAAACTTACAATGTTCAAACCCCACCATGATGGAGTTGGGTATTGCAGTCATAAGAATGGTCATAGCATTGCTGTCGATGTCCATCTTTTACTGGTCCTCGTTAGAATAATCTTCAACAACTTTTTCTATCATGGCACCGTTTCCTCCAGGTAAAGCCACCTTGGGTTTATACGGGCCGTTAAGAATGGAGTTCCATATTTTGTTGTCTTGGTATTTGATGAAAACTTCCATTCTTCTACTCCAAGACCGGAAGTTTGCAGGAGTAATGATGGGAGCTTTGGTCATTGTTCTCATCTCTACTTCAGATTTGTTAAGGGCCATTTTGAGTGACTTGTAGGGAGGAGTGAAAAACAGGTTGATTTGGATGGTAAGATCTCACAATCAAGAGCCTAAACAGCTCTGATACCAATTGCAGGATCGGTTAATGTCACTTAACACTTTGTTTTCTCTCAAACTCACTTGAACTGCACTCGGATGAAAGGCAGAGTCTATAAGAGTTGATCACAATATAATAAGTAGTAAAGAACACAAGAAGTAATTTTCAAGGTACTTAAATATATTCTTTCTCAACTCAAATATTACAAGACTCTTACAAGCATTATGTTATGAGTTACAATGAGAAACTATATATAATACTACCTACAGTCAGATATAGTTTGATACCAGCTGAGATTCTATAACTAAAGCAAATACTACAAAGCTATAGTTTAAGGTACCTAAAATAAAGTCTTATCTTAGATATGGTAGTCAGGACATGTCCCTGACTTACCTTTTGTCACCAACTAAAGTTGGTAACTTGTACTATTATAAAAGGTGAACAGTGGAATAAAGTATAATCAACTACATGGCTCTTTGAGAAAGCGCCATGTAGTATCAGAGGTCTACAGTAAGTGTGAGAGACCATACTTATGTCCACTGGTTCATAGCAGTGTCTTTCGAAGGTTAAATGGCTTCAGAAGAACAAGTACTTCCGAAGCCACTTATACTTCGGAAGAGGCCGTTTCTTCCGAGGCTTTAGAACTTCTTCTTTTCTTCATACTTTGGAAGCAGTCTTCTGATTTATTCATCTTAGACTTGATCTTCGGAAGTAAGTTCTTTGACTTCGGAAGTAGAGTTTGTCTTCGGAAGTTGATCTTTCACTTTGTCTTCGGAAGAACTCTACAACCTTTGGAAGTTTCATACTTAGCTTTGGAAGCCTTTGTAAGTAGCACCAAAATTTGACTAAGTGATTTGGTTTTGGTTGCACCAGCCTTCTTCTTGATCCAACACTCTATCACCACCACCCATATAGCCTCAAATCACTATCATCTACACAATAAAATCCAAACTAACCCTTCTCAAATTGAGTAGGTCCCTGCGTACTCACCCATATAGGAGCAACTGGAAACAAAAGCTCTCACTTCTCTCCAGGAGAAGACAATTCCCATTATTTCACATATCAGTGCTAATGTTTCTCATGCTTGGGCTTAAAAGCTCACAACCCTAGCCTTAAGCTTTCTTCCCAAGTCTAAAAAATTAGATGACTACCTTCAGGGGAAAGCTATCATCCTTCGCCATTAGATCTTAACCACACAATTCTTAACTTTGAATTCTATGATGATGAAGACATGGATTCAATGAGAAGCGTGAATCTCTCTTCTCCTCCCATACTCAAGGAAAGATGAGTGCTCCTAACACTCTCATGTGTAGCCCACATCATCCACCCACTACTTAGGTTGACCTCTCTAAACATGCTCAAGAGGTCCATATGGAAGAGGCTCTTACTTCTGTAAGTGATTATATCATTCATACCTCAACCACATCAACCTAGCTTCTTGGCACTTCTAATGAAGGTGTCCTAGAGCAGGGGAAATCTAGAGACCAAGAACAAAAATATGGTGGTGAGAGGGATGACTTTGGTTATGTACTCTCATCCCCCCATGTTTCTTCTGATGAAGATGAGGGAGCATGAACAAAAGGTGAAAAAATTGATGGACACATGCATACATCTTGTTTCAGAGGTTAGTCACCTGGAATCTTAGGTGGCTACCTTGAAAAGGCAAGTGCTTAATTAGCAACTTGAGATCACTGATTTCTATGAAAAAACAAGGCTAGCAGGAAAAACAATTGGTTAACTAGATACTGAGTTGGATCTTAAGATTAGCTTCGAAGGGGATACCTCAGTTAAAGGCCCAGTTATGGACCCTGTGAACCTTGAGATTCCTACTCCTTTAACACCAACAACCCTCAGTAAGACACGAGTTGGTGAAGGAGTCTCACAACTCTCCTTGGTGAGAGCTCAAGTGAAGAACAAGTTCAAGAAGGCGAAATATCATTTTTAAAACTCAAATGAAAACTTTTCACATAAAATATCAAACATTTCAAACTAGAAAGGCCAAATATGTAACTTCCTTATTAAACCCAAACCGCCACTGTCGACCCCCTTGCATCTCCGGCCAACGTCCGACCTAATTCCAGCGACCCCAACCAAACAAAACAATAAGTTTAAACCCAATTGAACCGCCCCTCAACCCTTGCGACCTAGATTCGAACTTGTGACCCACCACTTAATTGACTGTTTCAACACATTGAAATTGAAACAAAGTATCACGCCCCGACCGACGGCGGAATCATCGAAGCGGACGATTGTGAAACGATTGTTCATAGCTCATGGAATTTAATAATTCAAAATAATATTAAATACCATTTTTCATTGAATAAAACTAGGCAATTAAGTCATTACAATACAACCAAGATTTGAACAACAACATAAGATATTTATTTAACTAAGTCCAAGTCCTATATGATCAAGAAAAATTCCACAAGTAGAAATCCTGAAACATGTTTAAAATAAAGGGTCAACTTTTGAAAGTTTGTGAGTTTCCATGGGTTAAGCATATATATACATATACATACATATATATATATATATATATATATATATATATGTAGAAGTAGCAATTCATGTCAATGGTTATGATTTATGCAAGTTTATAGAACACATATAGCTACAATCAAACCTTGACCAAGATTAAGATTACAAGTTTATAACGATTAGCTAAGTGTATTTGGTTCCCATGATGAACAAGTCATACGTAATCAGGAGCCAAAAATACATCGGCTTTAGCACCAAATAGGCTTGTCAGGACCATAGATCTATGACGTCGTCAGGCTAGCAATAGTTAATGATTGTCAACATACAATGTATCTCATGTAACACTCACAATAATACCAATAACCATGGCAAAAAGGTAAAGATGAATTGCATGTGCATTTAAAAGTATCAAGATGTTTACAAGTTTAAGTTTATAAGGTTAACATGTTTCACCCCAAAAGGTGTGAAATAAAGTAAAAAAAGACATGGAGAACTGACATGGAAAACTCACAAGATGTAGAATGCACTTTTTATAATAATAAGAAAATTAGATGGTTCCAATGGTTTCTTCATGACTCAACCTAAAATTTAGTGTCTTAGGATTAGAATAAAGTTAAGATTAATGACCAAATATGAATCAGGGTTTCAATTAGAATTTGTGGGTTTTAATAATTAAGTCAAATAAAATAAAATAATGCAATCGATTTGGTTCAACAAAGATGGAATAAATTAATTAAGATTGAGAACGATAATGAATGATTCAATATTTTAATTTATTGATTTTTAATAAAGATTAAGTATAATGTGTGAAAAGAAATAATTAATTTATTGATTATTTAAAATTTGATAAAAATAATTAATTGAACACTTATTACTTAAAATCATTTTATAAAGTTCTAAACTTTTAAATGATTTTTATAAAGGTCTTATAATATCAAAACCATAAAATAAGAATAAAGAATAACATAAAATTATATCGTTTTACAAGTTTCAAGAATTTAAATAAAAGTTTAAGGATCAAATTTATTAGTTATTTATGATATAACATGGTTAATTGAATAGATGAATAGTTAATATTTAAATAATCATTTGAATAATTAGTTATTTAACATGTAAGTTTATAAGATTTTGATATAACCTAAATTTGAACCATGAAAGATTTATTGCATTTAAATTACATAAAAGGATTAAAAATATTTTTATAACCCTTGTTATTCTTTAAAGTAAGTAAATTTAAAATCATAAGTTTTTAAAACCTTTAAAATTAATTTAATAACTAATTAAATAATGACTTGATCTAAGTACTTAAATAATTAATTATTTGGATGATTTAACAAATATTGTTTTAAAATGATTTGAAATAACTTAGGTTTGCCTTAAGGTGATTTTTATAAAGTATAAAACTTATAAATAAGTTTTGTTATAAAATTTAAACCTTTAATAAAATGAGATTATAACTTTTAAAAGTTTTCAAAGATTAATAAATAATTACAAAAATAATTATATAATGAAACAATTTTAATGTTAATATTATGATATAATAATAAATTTTCTTAAAGTTGATAAATAAAGAAAGAAAAAAATGATTTAAAAATGTATGTTGTGGCCCAGGATCAAACCTCGGTCACCTGCATAAATACCACTTATTTACCATTGAGCCAAGTCCCTGAATCTATCAATCTTTGATTCGAAATTTATAAAACAGATGTTAATAAAATCCCCAAATTCTCTCAAGAACCCTAGATTGCAGTAGCTTTAAATTGAACTCGAATTCGATAATGATTACATAATAAACAAAGGACTTTTCTTCATGATGTAAATACGAAGATGTTTGTGTGATTAATTACCTGTATTGGAGCCAAATCAATTAGAACAAGAAGTAAACAGTCGCGACCAATAGTGGAGTGTGATCGTGATAACGATGATGCTATTGCTTCAATTGATGTTTGTTTAAGCTCTAGAGGGATATGACGAGTAAAAGCCCTCACCCAATTAAAGGTTAGGATACTCGGAAGGTGGCTGTCGACTAGATTGCACGTTCAAGATGCAGTTGATGATCGAAGTCGAGGGGTGTGTGTGTTTCCGTAGAAATTATGTGATTGGAGAGGATAGAGGAGTTGAATAGAATGTTTCCCCTCTGTTAAATCGATCCAATTTGGTCTTTATGTTCCACACGGTTCAAGGATTTGATTAGGGAGGTTTCGGGTTTGTTTTGACATCTAATTATCAATTTCAATAGTAGTTATATGTATCATTGAATTCAGAATACTAAGAAATGTGTTTTAGATCGGTTTAATTCATACATTTAATCATTATTCAAGATTTAATGGTTTTGATTTTAAACATTGGTTTCGGTTTCTAGTAAATAAGCTTTGCACAACCATTTGATTCGAATTGAAAAGGGTAATGGGTTCGAAACCGACTAGCAAATGGTTTAAATGGATATAATTGGTTTAAACGGTCGATAGCGGTTGTTTTTAGCTTGCCGGAACCTGGCCGGAGTGATCGCCGGAGAACCGAGGTCGACAGGGTAGGGGGTTTAAATGATTTTTACATTTTGGTCCGTGAACTTTATTTGTTTGATATTGTTGGGATCTAGTATTTGAATGAAACACAAACTGATTAACGTGTTAAACCAAACCAAACAGTGTGGAATCCTATTTGATTGGCGATCCAATCAGTGAAAACGCACGTAGAAACAATAACGTATTGAATCTAACGTCAAGAATCGATTAGGAATCGATGTACAGCGTTCTATGAACTTGGAGTACGAACTTAGAGGCTTCTGGACGGCTAGGGTATGTCTGGACTCGAAGTGAATTCCATCATTCCGTTTTTTCACGAATTAAGTTTATTTATAGGTTAAGGTTTCTTAATCGTGCGACTGGACCATTTGCATGGTTCAGTCG
>BJCM01077327.1:0-13725 GCA_018326385.1 Flaveria bidentis
TGGTTTTGTCGATCCATAATATCCAAATAAGGTGTGCAAACTGAATAAGTCTATTTATGGACTTAAACAGGCATCCCGTAGCTGGAATCTTCATTTTAATCAGAGAATTGTCGAACTCGGTTTTGTCAAAGTGAAGATAAGCCTTGTGTTTACAGAAAGGCTAGTGGGAGCACTATATCATTCCTCATATTGTATGTGGATGATATACTGATCATTGGAAACAATATCCTAATGCTTAACGAAGTTAAAATTTGTTGGGAGCTTGTTTTGCAATGAAAGATCTTGGAGAATCTGCTTACATTCTAGGAATAAAGATATATAGGGATAGATCTTAGTGGCTTCTAAGGCTTAGTCAAAGCACATACATAGAAAAAATGATGACGCGCTTTAAGATGGAAAACTCCAAGAAATGAGGTGTTCCAATGACTAAAGGTACCGTGTTTAACAAATCATAATCTCCTTCAACAGACATTGATATTAAGCGAATGGAAAAGGTTCCATACGCTTCAGTGATTGGTTCTATCATGTATGCTATGTTGTGCACTAGACCTGACATCTTGTATGCTTTGAGCATTACTAGCCTTTATCAGCAGAACCCTGACTTTGCCCATTGGACTACAGTTAAGAACATTCTGAAGTACTTGAGAAGAACTAAAGACATGTTCTTAATATTTTGGAAGAGTTGATGAACATCTCACTGTAAGATGTTACACTGATGCTAGTTTTCAAACTGACCGAGATGACTCTCGCTCACAATCTGGTTTTGTATTCACACTCAATGGTGGAGCTATCTCTTGGAAAAGTTCCAAGCAAAGTGTGGTGGCAGATTCTACCACTAAATCAAAATATATTGCAGCATCAGATGTTGCAAAGGAAGCTGCTTGGATAAACAAGTTCATAGCCGATCTCGAGGTGGTTCCAAGTATTCAGCACCTAATCGAGATATTCTGTGATAACACGGGTTCCATTGCTCAAGCCAAAGAGCCCAGATCTCATCACAGGGCCAAACGGATTCAAATGAAGTTTCACTACATACGGGGCATAGTGAAACAGGGAGACATCATAATATGCAAAATAGACACAGATCAAAACCTAGCAGACCTGTTTACTAAGCCCAAGACTCAGAACAAGCATGGTCAGCATAGAAATGCGATCGGGCTTAGATTAGCTAGTGATATGTTTTGATTTAGTATTTGGATGTATGAAATTTTAACAGTTATACTTTTAAATTCATTTTTATTTACTGATTTAAATACAATTATGAATGCTATAACTGTGTTCATTTTAATATGTTTAATCCATGAATATGGTATTCTAAATTATCCATAGTTAGTCAGACTTGTGAGAACAATTCTAAATTAAGGCTATTCTGAATTTAGACTCAAAGAGTTGACCTCTAGATTCACAGACCTCATTATGAATAACGTTGGATGTAACTCGCCACAAACCATCTTTATTATAAGATGCTTTGATACTGGTATACTCATTTAGTATCCTATGACCTGAGATGCATACTAGAACTTCCATTTACCGAGAGTTATTATTTGATCACTGTCAATCGTTGTCGTGTAACTGCCTGTCATAACCCTTTGGTTGGGAATAATTCTAAAGTTCAGTGGGAGTTGTATGTAGTCAATAAGGTGAAGTGTAAAGCCTCACCCAAACTGACTATGTGTTTGATTAGACCATTTTGAATCTGGATCGAGAACAATAATGATTGAACTCCGTATGAGAATTAATCTCAATGACTCAGTTGATGTCTTTTACAGAAAGGATAAATCATATGATTACCATAAGTCTATTATCATGTTATAGTAAGGTGTTACAAAAACAAAATGTTTTGGTTAATGACTTTAAAAATGTCATACCTTGTTGGGGGCAGCCATGTGCAGCTAAAGCGTCGCTGACTGTCTACGTTAGATTCAATCGAATACCGTCCAAGTGGGAGTTTGTTGGATTATATGTACGGGTTCGATTAGTTAACGATTGCCAACCGAGCTATGACCCGTAAGAGTTACACCTTGAGCAACGAGTTCAAACACACTTAATTAGATTAACTGGTTAATATATACGAACCACTATCAGGTTGAATAATATATATATTAGTTATAAATTAATTAATTAAAAAATTCAGTTATTAAACATTAAATGATTATGGGTTTTATTTAAAGTCATGGGCCAAATTAATCCAACCGGGCCCGGGGCCCACTAGGGATTAATTAAGCATATATTGGGATCATTAGGGTGAAGAACCCTTGACCCATTTTTTTGAGTTGCCGTGAGAAAAAAACAATAGGGAATCATTCCTTTGATTTAAAAACATACAACACCACCATAGCATTTTGTTGTTGCTGCTGTCGTGTTCCTGTAAGCTATCACGATACCCGCATCACCTAGCTATGGCTTCTCGTGTCCCGTCTCGGTTCATTTTCTAGCACTCATTCGTTGAACCCTCGGTGTCTCAAACACTTAACTATTTACCAAGGTATATTATATCTTATCAGTAGATTAAATATTAATATGAATTTGCATCGTTTGTAACCAGATTCTATCAAGTTCACTATGGTATTTTATTATTACTCCGCTACGTTATATATATTATTAATGTGATTAATAAGTTATCTTAATTGTTTCAAAATAAATAAACCTAATTGAGATACCACTGATCCCTACATATCGAAGGTCTAGAAATTGTAAGAAGATGATGTTCAAACCAAAAGTGTGATGATTCAATGTGATTTATGGGGAATCACTGAGATAATTGTAGTTTTAATGTTAGTTACTTAGATGCTTCCTATGAAATATTCACATTATGGTTCTGACTAATTATCAAATTGCAACACCAATGGTCCTGGGTGGACATTAAAATTTACTGTTAATAAGAGATCTTAATATGGAACAATTCCTTTGCCTCCTCCTCAACCTCATTTCCATCCACCACCACCACAACAACCCTTGCAATTAATGAAAAACTAAATCAGAACTCATCCTCAACCAGACTGTACATTTTAGCCTCATTCTTTGAATAATAGTAGTCCAAGCTATATATTATTACATATAAAAATTATATAAAGACAATTTATTATCGGAACAAAGAACTTATTTGAATTAACTGTACCAAGTTCTAATATGATAAAGTAAAAGATTCTCATCCTAAGATATCGAGCTCCATTAAAATAGATAAAATTCTATCTCTTTCTAAAAATCAAGCTATGTTATGTCCTGTATAACAGAACTCATTAATTTCTCAGAAAATAGGATCTACTTTTCTCTTGAAAGCTATATGATTATTCACGATTTGGTTTAAAATCGTGAAACCTCCAAAATAATAGTCAGTTGGGTTTTAAAGTAGGTAATTTATTTTTACTATCAATATATCAGTTTAAAAAACTAAAGAGTGTAACTAACAATTAGTTTATGATTATACCTACATCGACTGCATAGAATTGAATATTAAATTTAGCAATATATTCTGATATCATAGATATTTCATAGTTAATATAATTTGTTATGTTAGTTATATGGAATTACCGATGCTCTCTACGACTAGGGAATAGTAGCATATTTAAAGACTAACGTTTAAAAATAACATATTTCGGTAATGTTTTTAAAACTGTATCAATAATAAACCGATCACCTTATCAGATTTTACCATTCGGACTTCATAATATCATAAATAATAGAAAACTAAAACTATCTACATGTATCTTATAACAAAATATTAAGATAATATACTTTGTGATGTCGATTTGCATATTAATAAAATATAAAGACTAAATACATAAAACATGGATTTTAAAATACTAACTTAATTGAAAAAAAAATTTAAGGAGATTTTTTTTTTAATATTCGATACTACCACTAGATCCAGTTTAACTTAAAATGGCTCAAATAGGCATAATCGGATCAATTTTGTGACCTGTTTTGGTCCGACCTGTCAGTTCGGTCCTGAAATAAAAATGTCATCTGGGTTTAGTGGTTTTAATTTTCTAATTGTTTAGGGTTTAATGGTGAATTTAGTTGACTTTTATCTCTAATTAAGCATATTTTATTTGTGAAGACCATTACAATAATTACCTATCATAAGGTTTATAATTACCTATCATAAAGTATTAGTAGGATCATTTTCGTCTTTCATGTTAAGGTTGGGATACTCTTCGCCCCGTTGTTAGTTGATTTTAGACTTTCTTCTAAAATATTTACATGTTCTACAACCATGATATTTGCTCATCTTGTTTTTGAAGTTCTTGAACCCACATTTTAGCCTGTGTAAATCAATCCTACAAATAATAAGATGAGCAACATTTTATTATAGATTCCTAACACATAAAAAAAACAACTATGAAAAAGTAGACTGAAAAAATTGCAGTATTAGAGATAACTATTTTTTTAGGTAAAGTAGCATACAATACTTGAACAAAAGTTGATTGCAAATGAATCCCAAAATGCAATTGCAATCTTCAAAAAGTATGAATTCCAAAATATATACTACTGTCCAAATAGGTGAAAGTCAAAAACCAAAACTCAAATATTAACGTATTCAAATTTCTAATATTTCATACTTACATTCCCGTTAACCAAAATTTTATCACAATTCGAGCATGATTTCATAAATAAAAAAGGCAAGAAACACTCCAATTTCATTAAACGTAAGAGCTCTTTTTTAACGATCATATAGGCAAAACCAAACACAAATTCAAAACCGCACATGAACCACTATACCAATCAACTCCCTAAATTCTACAATACTACTATCCAAAAGTTTCAACTTTTATAAATTGTATCCAATTCTATATTTGGAAGTTCATGTTGTATATTTACTAAGTTTGAGTTATAGAGAGAAGTAATCAAACCAGGGGAATGTTGAGCGCATTGAGGACAGATGGTCTGGTAAGAACTACAGTTCTTGAACTCAACGATGCGTTGCTAAATCATTTTGTGTAAAAATTGTTAAAAACACAAGCCTAAGACTTTTAAGAATGACGGTGATTAATGTGACAAATTTTAAAGTACAATTCAATTCAACTTTAAGGAAACTCAAAATTTTATGTGTCTACTATGTAGTGTTTTATCTAATTAACAAAGCAAGTTTATCAATGGATATGGATAAAAACATTGAAGAGTTCGATTATTAAACCTCTTACAAATAACTATCCTTATACACTATCAATCAAGAACAGTTCTGCAAAAAAAACAAGGTAGTGATGGTATTAGTTTGATGTCATAAGCAAGGCTTATGGAAGTGGTTCACACATTGGTTGTGTTTCCCAAGCAAAATATTCTAGTCCTTTAGCTATATGTTAACTTAAAGTAGAAAAATCCATTTTCATTATAATATATGACATATGGGTAAACCTGAACGATTAAAAAAAACTTCACTATCTTTTATTAAAGTATTAGATATACAAACTCACTTAGCATTGTAATTCTTATGATATATATGTGCAGGACCGTTTAATGGATGATCACTTACAATACAATACACAATGAGAAGAGTGCTTAAAACATTTAAGATCAAATAGGGAACTAGGAACAATAAGGTTTGATACTTAGAACACAAACAAATATGAGACAGAATAAGAACAAACAACACAAGGATATTGGTTTTCAAGAATGTTGTATATTGTTCTCAAGTTTTTTACAAGTGTTACAAAGCATAAAGAAAAATGCAAAGACCTAAGATACTTTATACTACATCCTACAGCATGCCATGTTTGGAAAGCCAACTAGAAACATTTGATCTAGACAACAATAAAATCAAATGTAGAGTCAAAAGGTAGATTGGCTTTTGACCGATGACTACGACATGCCATAGCTCACATCCTAATATAATACAAAAAGGATAAAAGTACACAAAGTTGAAACCAGCAAAATCAAGACCTCAATATACAGTTAGCAAAAGTATGGACCTTTGCACCAACTTGTATAAGTCGGTGAGTCTTCAGAGTTATAGTGGAAAGTAGTCCAGCTTTATGGATAAGTACATCAGATAAAGCATGTGTTAAATGTTTTTGGAAAAAATCAATCTTCACTTCTTGGCTTCGGAATAATTTGTCTGTGAAGCTTCGAAAGACTTCATTTGGCTTCGGAAGATGTTGGTCTTGGCATCAGAAGTTTTTACACTTGAAATAATTCTGACGCATGATGTAAAACTTCTGAAGCATTTCTACTCTGCACTTAAGTGCATGCATGCAAGAAAGGCTTAGGATGTTTTAGGTGCATCAACCTTACGTAAAACCTTACAAACTCCCCCTAGGCTGATGCTACCAAAACATTTGAAGATCTTAGATATTGATAGTCCTTATCATGATAATGACCATATCCTTCTTTATCAGATGGTCATGATCACTCAGACTTTCAAAGTATCTTCTCATCTCAAAGAGATCAAGCAGAGGTAGGTTAAACATGTCTTGCCATGTATAGACATCTTGACCACCTTGATCTCTATTGACATCCATCTTCTTGGGTTAATAGTGAAGGTCCAAGACAATATGGGTCTTCCTGATACAATAGGAGCTACTTGGATTGGAGTTGGTTGAGCTCCCTCTTATTGCACTTCCTCCGGATGTTCTGACTCATCCTAAGGTTTAGAAGTGGATGACTTGGATTTCTTCTTTGAATTTTACCTTTTAGCCATCCTTTTTTTCCATTTTAAAGTCTTTGACTAAGAGGAATGGCCTTCAGCACCAGGTTGTTCTGATATGTCCTTATTTAGGTCCTCTACTCTTATAGGTTCAAAAAAATAGGGAGTTTGACCCTACTGTGGATCAGAAGATAAAGCTTGCTCAGGTTTAGCAGGAGGTCCAGGTTGTGTTATCTCAAAATGTTCAACCTTAACCTCCATTTCCAGAAGGGCTTGACTTGGTGGGGAGTGTAAGTCAAGAAGCTCTCCTCTTTTAATCTTTTGCTTGATCACCCTTAGGTGATCATCCATGGTGGATAGAGACATTGGGCCAAGTCTCCTTCTGGAGAATCCATACAGCTTCAAGAAGCTCATCATCATCTGTTTATCAGCAGACTTGTTTTGACTCTTTTGGATGATACGTCATTACTTGGATGCTTCTTCCCTCATTTTTTTCTTTGTATCCTTTTGTTCTTTGTGTACTTAAAGTTCAAGTTGTTGAAGATACTCAAACTCAATATACTCAAAGGACAAAGGAAGAAGTGCAGTTGCCTGGTAGAGTCCTGTGGTAGTCATGTAGTTGATCATGTTTTGCCTATCAACTTCATTACCTACCTAAGGTTGTCAAGTTGCCATAATCTATTGCACAGGGCTTTCTTGAACTGGGGAGAGGTTAGGAAAATGTTTTTATAGACTTTTCTTTCTTCTTTGATTTAGAGGAGAAACCTTACATCCTCTGCTTCCTTCCTCTCTCTAGACATTTCCATGTTTGCCAATTCAGTCAATTCTTCTAAGGGAAGAGAAATGATCTCATCAATATCATAGTTCCTGGTCTACTAGGATAAGTAAACCCTAACTCCCCTTAACTCATCATCTTGAGTGTTTGGTCTTGGGGCAACCCTGATTGCAGCTTCCATGAAGCCTGAAGACCTAGTGAAACTTTATCTCCATAGCTTCCTCTTCCTCTCTCTCTATCCTCCTTCTCAATCTCCTCAAGAGTCATTATCCTTTTCCCTTTGTCACCCATAAACCTTTGTCACTCGGGATGGAGAGAGCTTTGGCCTTTATTTCTAGTGACTCAATCTTGAATCCTTTGAGCCATTCTGCTAGCTTTTTGGAGTTTTTGGGTTAGAAAGTGCATGATAACTAGATCAACACCTTCATTGTAGTTCAGGTCAGAAAATTAAAGACTTCTAGATGTCCTTGAACTCTTTGAAGTATAAGGGCTCTTCCATCAGCATCATACCTCAACCTAATTATGTAATTAGAAGGTCCTTAGGGTGGAGTTGACATAGCCCTTGGAATTCCCTCCTCAAGAAGACTTTAAATGAGTGTGTCCACATCAATGTGAACATGAAAAGGTTACTGAGTATGGACAACTGCAAGTGAGTATAATAAGTCCTCAATGTCCATACTCTGCGAAGAACTCCTAGTCTGTGATTGCAATGACATTGTCCCCCTTTTAAGTAGCATCACCCACTTGCACAAGTGAGCTAGAAGTTAGGCCGATCACATCAACAAGATCTTGTGTTCCTGGATGAGCTCCTCTTAAAGGCCTTTCAGCTAGTTTCTCTTTAAGATAAGATATCTCAAGTTGTTGATCATTGACCATGTTTTGTAAGGTAGTCACCTGGATTCCAGGTGATTAACCTTAGAGACTAAAGAGGAGCATATTTATGACAATTTCTGCACCTTTAGTCTCATGTTCCCCTTATCTTTATCAAAAGAATCATTAGGGGATAAGAGAATTGGAACAAAGTCTTCTCTCTCACCACCAGCATGGTGTTCTTGGCTGCTGGATTTTTCCTGCTCACTCACAACTTCAAGTAAAGTATCTATTAGGTCTAGGATCAGTAGATCTAGTCCATTTGTATAGGCTTAGTACTTGAATTAATATATGTAATGAATAGTTGTAATTCATTATTGTGTATGCATTCAATGTATAGGTTAACCCATATATATATATATATGTTGATTTATGTATGTCTGTAGGTACAAACATTATAATTAGTCAATTTCTGAAATTGACTAAGTGTAAGAAACATCTACGAATGAACATTTTGTTCTTCCGTAGATATGTTTCTTACATTTATCAAATATCCGAAGATCATCTACGGATTCCCCATCAACTGGACTGAATTGAGAATTCCAAGTGAAGATTCCTACGGAAGAACCAGTTTACTTCGGAAGAACAATATTCCTGAGGAAGAACCAGTTTGCTTCGGAAGAAAAATATTCTTGCAGAAGAATAATTGTTGCAGAAGAACAATCATCTACGGAAGAGAATACTTCTGCGGAGTCCAAACACTTGTATTCAAACAATACAAGTGTTACAAGTCAACAAGTTAGTTATGAAAATCCCAAGAAATCCGGAGATTCCTTGACCGAAACAATTTAAATCCCAAGAGATTCGGTGTTTCCTTATCAGAAACATCATTGTCTATATATATGGATCCTAGGTTTCGAATCAAGGTGGCTATGACGGTAATACAACAATTTCTCAACAGAGAAACATCACATCATATCACATAACCAAAACCCTAGCGGCCGTCATATCATCAAACACAAAGTTCAATAGCATTTGTTTATTATTTATTCGTAATCTTTTAAACATTTTAATGAAATACATTTGAATCAAATTTAACATTTGTTCATTCATTAATTGTGTTCTTGAATCATTATTGATATTGAATTACTATACAAACAATTAAACCAAGCCAACGTTGATTCCGCAAACGTTGACTTGATCTCAACGAACAATGATAATTCCTGATTGCGATCCTTGGATTCACTGGTGGTATGAGAGCCAAGTGCTCATTGATTTAGACCAATTGATCTATTAGTGTTAGTTGTGTTTAATTATTTTCAAAAGGTTTGTGTGATATGTAATCTGTTGTGTTACTTGGATCTATATTCAAATCAATTGAATAGCAAATCTTGGTTATTGAGCAAATTGATAACTTGTTCATATCTCTTGAACAATTTCATTAGTTAACGTCTTAGATCTTAACTAATCATGAGCAACTTTGGTGGATCATCTTACCAACCACCAAAGTTAGAAACAAAAGCAGATTTCAAATCCTGGAAAATCAAGTTTAGGAATCATGTGAATTATACAGATTCAGACTTATGGCTTTCTATAACAGAAGGTCCTTATATTCCACCCACCCTCGGGCCGGATTATAATGATAACAATCAACCCATAAGCACAAAAGATTTGTCACCTGATGGTATTAAGAAGGTTAAAGTTGATATCAAAGCATACAACTTGCTTAGTATGGTTTTACAAGAAGAAATATTGATCAGGTGTGAAAACTATAAAACAACAAATTCCTCACGGAAGATTCTTCATACACTCTGTGAAGGGAGTGACGAAATCAGAAGCATTAGGAAGGACACCCTCCATTCACATTATGAAACTTTTCATCATATTGAGGGTGAATCAATTCCTCAACAACTACACAGGTTCATGCAACTTGTTACAGAAATGAACATTCTGGAGTTGAAATACACAAATGATGAATTCAACAAGAAAATGTTCCATACTTTAACAGAAAGTTGGAAGCAAACAATATCCATGTTCAAGAATACCATAGATCTCAAAGCAGACGGTCTAGATACTCTAGTGGCTAAATTTGAGGCTCTTGAAATGGATGAGAAATCAAGAAACAAGAGTGTGAGAACTCATGTATCACCATATCATTTCAAAGAAACAAGAAGTGCTAGAAGTGCCTTCATGTCAAATAATGATGGTGATAACTCTTGTACTTTGAGTGAAGATGAAGAGGAAGTAAGTTTCTATTCCTCAAAAACCTCCTAAGAAATCTTCTCAAAGTAAGTCAAGAAAAAAAGAAAGAAAAGACAACTGATCAAAGAGATAAATCATCTGAAAAATAGTCAACCAATAATCAATCAGAGTCTATCACTGTTGTACTAGACTCTAAAGAACAAAAGACAGGCTTTGCAGCCTTCAGTTCAAGCTTTTAAGCCTTCCTAGGAAGTTCATTGCCCACTACCAACATGTGCCAACAAGATTTAGAAGAACTGCCTCCGGATGTAGTGGAAGAGATGGATCTTCAATGGCAAATGGCAATGATTTCTTATATAGCCAAACAATACTTAAGAAGAAACAAGAATTTGGCTGTTGCAAGTAAATCATCACGTATTAAAGTTGATAAGTCAAAGGTTAGGTGCTTCAAGTGTAATCTCTATGGACATTTTTCTAGAGAATGCAATCAACAAAATGCTGACTCAATACAACATCAGACACAACATCAGAACCATCAGGCTAAACAACCTTCATCAACTCAGAGGTTTTTCAGACAACCACAACTGGCTAACTCATCCCCACTAGCCACCAATGCATCAGCAAGAACAAGAAACTCAAAGGAATCAGGGCTGATCATCTTTAAGATGGAACTTGTGATTGTATTTTGTATGAGAAGGAAGTCTTAGAAGAAAATCAAGCTCTAATGGCTCATATGGAAAACAAAGTTCCACCCATGGCAAGTGAGGTAAGAGACAAGTTATGTTTATATGTTGAGGAAGTAGAAAGATATAGAGTCCATGCTCAACAATTAGCTGATAAAGTTAAAGAAACAATGATTTTGAATGAATCTTATGTAAGAGAACATAAATTATATCAAATCAAAATTAACTCTTTACAAAAGGACTTAGGCAAAATTGTTTCTGAAAATTACAGTTTGAAAGCACAAGTTGAGCATTTGACCACTTCCTTAACCAAATCCATGGCTGATCATGCATCAAGTGAAGTGAAACTTTAGAAGTTTCATCTCTCATCTCAACAATATGATAAGTTACTAAACTCTCATATTGAATCAAAGAACAGGTCTGGGTTGGATTATAATGTTGTGGCACCTCCTGTAAACAATAACTATGTTCCTTTGCCTTATTCAATGACAAACAATTTGTCAAAACATTTTATGCCAAGCACAAAAATAGGAACTAGCTCTAATAAATCAAACATTGATAATAAAATTGAGGTGAATGAAACTGAGTCTTCTGAATCAGAAAAGAGTAATCAATTCAATTCATAATTTTACTTTGATGAGTGGGATGACTTGGATGATTCTGATGAACATGATGATAATCTTCTCAACAAGGTTAAAAATCTTGTTTTTAAAACAAATATACCTAAAGTGCTTGAAGAAACAAAGTTGCCATACCCTCCTAAACAAAGAAACATGTTGAAGACCATCTGCAAGAGGATAGCTCAATTAAGTGAAGGTATTCAAGAGCTAAATCTGCAACAAACTTCATCCAATAAAGTGGATGTGAAGTCTGTCTCTACTAAGGAAAGACACAAATCCATGGATAATGGAAAGAAAAAGGCATCAGCAGATCATCAGCGAAAGAAGAACCTCTCAGTAGTACCAAATCTGCAGAAAAAGAAAACTTCTTCAGTAAAAGTTAATATTGATTCCGTAGATGATCTACGAAAGAGGAGTTCAGAAATAAACAAACAAAAGCTTCCCAAACCAGAAAAGAAAAAATCTACAAAGATGAAAAAGGTTGAAAAACCTCAAAAGTTGGCAAATCATAAGAATGATTTTGAGAAAGAATCAGATGAAAAGTATTGCAAATGGTGTGACATGAAAAACCATAATACTAAAGATTATTACTTCAGTAGCTACTGTTCTATTTGCAATATGAATAACCACATGACTGCTAACTTCTACTTTAACAAACATTATGCTATCTGAAACAAAAATAACCATTCCACTCAGGAATGTTATTTCAACAAAAAGAACAAGTCAAAAGGCACAAAGAAGAAATATTCAGATAAGTCTGAATCAGACAATCAATCCACTTATTGTGAAAAGGGTGCAAAACTGAAGAACTATGAACAAAAATCAAAGTCAATATCAAAGGATAGATCATCCTTAAGTGTTCATCCTTCAAAGAAAAGATCAACTTTCCAGCAATCAAAAACACCACACAAACGGGTAGATTTGACTGAAAAGAAAACAAAGGATGATGATTTATTCTTTGATAACTTTGAAAATGGAATTTATATACATCATTCAAAAACAAAAGATTGTGAGACATTGATGATAAAATTTTAGTTTCAAAATCAAAGCATCAAATGGACAAACATAAGATGAAATAAGAAGAAATTGGGAATCAAGAACCTAGTTCATCAACATCCCCTTCAATAAAAATATCCTCATCTGAAACAACTTAGATTGAATCAAACAATTCTAAAAATGAAACTTCAAGACTTATTAATAAAGGAGTAACCATTTTAGACACTACTGGCGCAAGATCATTAAGACTTGGGTTGTCAATTCTAATTGATTTACTTTGGTATGCAGGAACAATATTAGAGAGCTGACAACAAATGGTATGTTTACAGTGGTTGTTCCAGGCATATGACAGGAAACTGTTCACTTCTCCATGATTTCAAACATAAAAATGCTTCTTATGTGGCATTTGGTGAGGATAAAAAGGCAGGTAAAATTGTTGGTGAAGGAATGGTAACAAATGGTATGCTCAAGTTTGAGAAAGTAAATTTTTGTGAAAATTTACAGCATAATTTACTTAGTGTGTCTCAAATTTGTGATCAAAATTATACCACATTGTTTGATAATACTAACTGCTACATTCTTAAGCTAAGTTTTTCTATTCCAGAAGAATGGGTCCTTGTTAAAGCATCAAGAAAAGGAAACACTAATGTTTTGGACATGAATAACACCTCACTCACAAATCATGAAACATGCCTTCTATCTAAGTTATCAGAAGATGTATCTCAATTGTGGCACAAAAGGCTTGTCCATTCTAACATGAAGAACATGAACAAATTGGTGAAAAACGACTTAGTCATTGGACTACCAAAAAAAGAGTTTCACTACTCAACTCATTGTTCTTCTTGTTACAAAGGAAAACAACATAGAGTTTCTCATAAATAAAAAAGAATCAATACTAATACTTACCACTTAAATTGCTTCACATGGATTTGTTTGGTCCTACCAATGTGATGAGCATTGGAAAAAGGCAATATTGTTTGGTGATAGTTGATGATTTCACAAGATTTACATGGGTCTTTTTCTTAAAACAAAAGAGTGAAACATCAGAAACATTAA
>BJCM01077349.1:0-15173 GCA_018326385.1 Flaveria bidentis
GGGAGGTGGAGATTCAGATCGTGAAGGTGATTCGGGTCGCTTACCCGGTGCTCTGGATGACGATGCCATGCTGCAGATAGTGTGACGTGTATGCCAATGAGTATACAGTAAATGAGAATAAGACAAAGGTAACTAACTAACTGTGTGAGGTTATAGTCTAGTGTGTATGCAACCTAGTTCCCTATAACCAATGGCTCTGATACCAATCTGTCACAGAGGAAAACTAGCAGCTAAGAACACCATGCTGGTGGTGAGACTGTGGACTTTGGTCCAATTATCTCATCCCCCAATGAATCTTCTGATGAAGAAGAGGGGAATCTGAGACTAAAGATTCAAAAACTATCAAAAACATGCACCTATCTAGTCTCTAAGGTTAGTTATTTGGAATCTCATGTGACTACCTTACATAATAGGGTCAATGATCAACAACTGAGATTTCTTATCTCAAGAAGAAACTAGCTGGGAGACCTTTAAGAAGAGCTCAACCAGGAACATAAGAACCTATGAATGTGATTGACCTAACTCCTAGCTCACCTATGCAAGAGGGTGATGCTACCAAAAAAAGGGAGAAAGTCATTACAATCACAGAACCTGGGAGTTCTTCACAAAGCATGGACTTTAAGAACTCACCATCTTTACTTGCAACTGTCCATACTCAGCAACTTCCACAAGTTCACATTGATGTGGACTCTATACACTTTTTTATTCAGGTGCCTTTTGAGGAAGGCATTCCAAGGACTGTGTCATCTCCACCTCAAGAAACTTCTAACTACATCATAGGGTGGATATATGATGCTAACAGAAGAGCCCTTATTCTTCAAAGAGTTCAAGGGCAACAAGAAGTCTTCAATTTTCAGATTTTGAACTATTATTAAGGTCTTGACCTTATCAACATGCCACTTGTCAACCAAGCCAATTCAGACAAGCTGTCAAGTTGGCTCAAAGGATTTAAGACAGGATTACTGAAGAGTTTAGCCTTAAAAGGAGACAGAGGCAATCGGGCAATGTGATCGATCAACTGGATGTTAAGGCATACCCTAAGATTAGATTCAAAGGGAAAACCTTGACTAAAGGCCCAGTGATAGAACCTGAGAGCCTTGTCACACCCACAACTGCTTCAAAAGTCCATTCCCTTGATGAGACACCTACTGGTGAAGATGTATCTCAACCTCTCTCTAGCCAGAGCATGGATGCTACTCCAAGTAATGAAGGCCAAATATCTCTCCACCTTGAGTCACAAAGGTCTATGAATGACAAAAGGAAATAGAAAATGACTCCTGAGGAGATTGAGGAAGAGGAGAGAGAGAGGAAAAGGAAGCTAAGGGGAGAAAGTTCCTCTGCTAGGTTTGCTGGCTTCATGGAAGCTGCAATCAGGGCTGCTCCCAGACCAAACACTCAAAATGATATGTTGAGGTCAGTCAGGATTGCCTACTATAGACCAGGAACTATGATATTGATAATATCATCTCCCTCCCCTTAGAGGAATTAAATGAACTGGCTGATATTGAATTGTCAAAGGAGAGGAAAGAAGCAGAGGATACAAGATTGATTCTTCAAATCAAAGAGAAAAGGAGACTGAAAAAGCTCTACAAACATGTTCCTACCCTCTCCCCAGTTCAAGAAAGCCCTGCATAAGAGGTTGTGGCTCCATAAGAACTTTAGGTAGACAAAGAAACTGACAGGATAAACATGATCAACTACCTGAGTGCCACGGGTCTCTATCAAGATGATGCACTTCTTCCCTTGTCATTTGAGTATATTGAGTTTGAGTATCTCAAGCAACTTGAACTTGAAGTACTCAAAGAAAGAAAGGCAACAAAGAGGAAGATGAGGGAAGAAGCTACCAAGGGAATAGCCATCATCTAGAAGAGTCAAAGAAAGTCTACTGATAGGCAGAGGATGATGAGCTTCTTGAAGCTGTATGAATTCTTTGGAAGGAGACTTGGCCTATGTCTCTATCCACCATCAATGAGCATATTAGGGCAATCAAGCAGAAGATCAAAAGAGGAGAACTTGGTGACTCACACTCCTCACCAAGTCAGGTCCCTCAAGAAGTGGAGGTTAATGTTAAACCCTTTGAGACAACACAACCTGGACCTCCTGCTGAATCTCAGCAAGCTTTTACTTCTGATCCACAGCAGGGTTATGTCCCCTCTCAATCTGAACCTATGAGAGAGGAAGACCCAACTAAGAAAGACAAAGATGATCAACAAGGTGCTACAGGCCAGTCTTCTCAGTTAAAAGATTCAAAGAGGAGAAAAAAGATGGTTTCTAAACCAAAGTCAAAGAAGAAGAAGAAAGAGGCGTTCGTCTCCAAACCTCAGGATGAGTCAGGACATCCTGAGGATGTACAACAAGAGGAAGCTTAACCAACTCCAATCCAAGTAGCTCCTCTGGCATCAGAAAGACCCATCTTATCCTGGACTTACACTACTAATCTAGAAAGAAGGCATGTTATCAGAGATCAAGGTGTTGAAGATGTCTACTCATGGCATGACATGTTCAATTTACCTATGCATGATCTTTTTGATATGAGAAGACATTATGAGAGTTTGAGTGATCCTGATCATCTCATGAAGAAAGGCATGGTAATCATCATGACGAGGATTGTCAATATCTAAAGTCTTTAAATGTTTTGATAGCATCAGCCTAGGAAGAGTTTATAAGGATTCATATAAGGCTGATGTAACCTAAAACATCCAAACAGTCTATCATGCATGCATGCACAAAGTACTGAAGTAGAATGCTTTAGAAGTTTCACACTCTACCTTAGAAAACATTCTAAGTGTGAAATATTTCGAAGCCAAGACCAATATCTTTCGAAGCCAAACATGAAGTCTTCCAAAGCTTCAAGACAAAGTCTTCCGAAGCCAACTCCTGAAGATAAATTTCTTTCGAAGACTTTTGAGTACATGATATTATCTGATGTACTTTTACCATAAAGCTAGACCACATTTCCGCTGCAACTCTGTTTGACTCACCAACTTTCACAAGTTGGTGAAAGATCCATGCTTTTGGTAACTGTACATTGAGGTCTTGAGTTTGTTTCTTTCTACTTTATGTACTTCTATTCTTTTTGTAATATATTATGATGTGAGCTATGACATGTCATAGTCACTAGTCAAAAGGAAATTTGCCTTTTGACTTTACATTGATTTTGTTGTCTAGATCATGTATCCAGTTGGCCTTCAAAGTATGGCCGGCTGTAGGATATAGTATAAAGTGTCTCTGGTCCCTTGTATCTTTAAAAATGCTTTGAAAACACTAGTAAGGAACTTGAGAGCAATATACAACATTCTTGAAAACCAAACACTTGTGTTATTTGTTCTTGTTCTGTCTCTTTATTACTTGTGTTTCTTAGTATCATTATAACTGGTTTCTAGTTCCCTATTTGATCTGTAAGTGTTCTTGCAATCTCTCCTTATTGTATTGTTGTGTTGTAAGTGACCTCCCTTAAACAGTCCTACAGATACATTAGCTATAAATACTGAGTTATGGTACATGATTGTAAATCAAGTTTTGAGTATTTTTTTTGTTGCTAATAAAGTTCTGAAGAGATTCTACATCTTGTTTTCTTTGATATATATTATGTCCGTGAATAAATATCCTAATAGTTAAACGTTTGTTGTTCTAGTCGTTTTGCTTGTTCAAAACTTAGTTTGTACGGTTCCATTATATTTAACTTCATTTTACTTGTTGAACATTTGTGTATACGTGTCAATATGTTTCACTATTAAAATGACATATACAATGCAGTTACTTAAAATTAGTTTTATGTCATATGTTTAGAACAATATATATATGTGTGATTAAACTAATTTTAATCAACTGCAAGTAAACGTTTGTATATGTTGTTTTAACCAGTATTTTAAACTCGACAAGGCAGTCGAGTACCCGGCAAGCTACCAAAGCGATTTCCATCAACTCGGTCAGCATTACTTGGAATCGTTTCAACTCGGCCAAACTTGGTCTAACTCAGCCTAACTTGGTCTAACTCGACCAACTCGAATTTTCACCGATTTTCGCTACTTTCACCAATATTTGTTTTCATGAAGATACCTTGGAAAATAAGAATTAAATGATCACTACGTGTATAATATTAAAGAATGAATATTATTTTTTGAATAATGTAATATGTGAACATATATTCTTTTGATTTGTATTGATATTCACAATTATTTTTATAAATATTAGTAAATTTATGATATTTGACACATTTTTAATTGCCCGAAAATTAATTTCTTTATAATTTACCACGTCTGAATATTTCCCGAGTACTCTTCGCGTAAGCCGGGTACTCGCAACTCCCCAATCAACCGACCCTACAGCGCCTAGTTTGTTATGCAACAATGGTTTTAATTGTAATACATAACACACATACATAAACATTCAACAAGTAAAACAAAGTTAAATGGTATAGAAATCGTACAAATATAGAATTTTCAACAAGCAAAACAAGTAGAACAAGAAACATCTATGTAATCATGGTACCTGAATAAAACATACTGCAAATGTGAACATCTAAACACGAAATCGACACTCAAATGCTGACAAATTTGATTGAACATCTAGAGTCGCTTCAAGCAAATGAACTTTAATATTTTTGCATGTTTGTAACATGCAAAAGAATAAAGTTAAATGGGCCCTGTGGTTTGATTCTCCATGTCTAATATTTGTTGACCAAACTTTAGTAAATTTATCAAAGTTCTAGAAAGAATTTGTAAACATAAAGAAAATGTATTTTTTAAAATAGCATAAGTTATACCATAGTGATAAGATTAATGGATATGTGTTTTTATATATATCTTTAATTAAAACAACCATGACATCTCTTTTTCTACAAAGATATGAAAGGGCAAATAAATAACCAGAACACTAAACGTTCTAATGTAAATACAAAATATGATTAATAGTGGGACTAAACATGCAATCATTTCAAAAATATTTGGATCAATTTTACAATTTATAAAATCTAAAGCCAAATTTAAAATATACTGAAACCACAATTACCATTATGCAAGTCTCTCTTAAAAAGTATAGATTTAATATCTATGGGCAGATAATGGTTTAGTATCCTTAAAAGTGTAAGTTTAGCTTAGATTAGATGTTTTGAAAAATTGATTTAAATTTGGTTGAAAAAAATATAGACTTAAATATCTATGGGCAGCTGAGTGGACAAACCTTTGGTTAGAGTGTGTACAAGTTGATATTTGATAGCAACATGCCAAATCAAGATGTTTGGTTTGTTAATGAAAAACAAGATTGACCGGAAGATAAATAGCACCGCTATTTTAACACCAGAGAGTAGGGGCACAACTCAAAGATAAATACAGTTCATGCATTAGTTATTTATCCACCTGATCTCAACAACAACAAAAGCAATAGCCCAATACTCGATCTCAATCTTGGTCGTGCAACAGTGTGCTATTTCTTGGAACTCCAACTATAGATGAACGACTATCATAAGAACAACCAGTCCAATCGACAAGCGTAAACATGCATAATAGTGGTAAAAGAAAAAAAAAGTCAATCATGAGGGATACTACTCTTAAGATACCTCAAAATATGCTTAACTTCCAACCATTGTCAATCACTAGATGCTTGAACAAATTAAGAAACCTGACAACATAGGCAATCTCATGTCTCATCAAAACAAATACTATAATGCTCTAATGGTGCTCAGTCTATTATCAATTGAGAATACTTCTTTTGTTCCATCTTAATTTGTTTAAACTTCTTTTTCATTTTCCTTTAAGTCATTACTCATGCTTGTATTCATTTTGTTCCTATCTTTTTCAAGCATTTCATCAACCCTTTGCCAGCAATCAACTTCTATGAGTTGAAAAGCATAGTTTGTTACAAATTCTATTTCATTCTCTTAGTAATGATAGACATTAGAACTAACTTTGTGGCGAAGAACATATGTACTCACCTTAAGGATGTTGTGCTGACCATTACTTAACTGATTCGAATTGCTCGCTCATGAAGACCAGACGTAGCTAGAAACATATGGATGTGAAACTACACGACTTAGCATATTTGTAGTTCACATCTACGTTTGCAATATTTTCAGATGATTTTGTAGACGTTAGGGATTATGTTAGATATTGATCTTGTTCCTTTGATGCAACCACTAGTAGCAAACTCACAATCTTTTCTTTAGCTAAGATTGAGGTAACTAATCACAACTACTTTCCAAATGCTGTTAAGTTTGTTATTCAACTACTATTTTTCAATACAAACCCTTAACTTCGACAATTACAATTAAGCCCCTTACTTCTATTTGTATCATAAAATGAAGATGAGGTGTTTTCATTTGTATTATTCATTTATATGACATCTAGACAAAGTCCATACATTTTTCAAGCTCAAGGGAGATCTCCAATAAAGAGTTTGTCATTGTCTCTAATCACTTCAATGGAATCAATCTCTGCTCCTTCTTCATTTGTAACCACTGCATTTGTAGAATCAAATCCAAACTTTTCACCTTCAAAAAACCATAAAACATTAAAAGATAGTAATAATAATCATTGCTTCAAACACAAATTGTTGAACAAAATTAACAACTATGAATGCATAATGTTCAAACATCCACCTGCAATGATCTTGAGCTCCATCAATGAATTTGGCATTTTAATAAGTTTACCAGCTTCTGTACAACACATCTTCTTCCTTACCATTGGAAGTCCTTTGTAGATACTAACTCTACCAGCAAACTGCACTTGTGTTTTACCCAAATTACCCTTCTCCGCCTCCTCGACCACCTCCTCTCTCCGCCCACCGTGGCTGATATTCTCCACCACGGGCTCCTGATCTGGCATCACAATCCTGTATCCAACCTCTCTTTTTGCAACAAAATCCATCAAGTTTTCTGCAGGGATATTGTTCATGATGGTGTGATCATTCACATCAGCACCGTTCATCACGAGTAGCTTCACCATTTCAATGTTGTTTTCTGAAACAGCAATCTGGATAGCTGTTGATCCATGGTGGTCCTTTGAGTCTACTAAAAGACCATGCTTCAAGAGACCCTTCATCACCGTTAGATCGTTTCTCTTTGCTGCTGTACATAGAAGCTCCCCAGCTGTAAACGGGTCGGATATGGATGCACCGTGGAACAATATACGAAATATGGAATGGTGGTTTGATGCTATGGCATCCCATAATGCAGTATTACCATTCACATCTGTAATATACATTTCATAACTATATGTTAGTTGTTCATTTTCAAATAGAAGATAATCCCAATTTCCCATATAACTGTACCTTTAAGATGTATGTTGCATGCATGTTTTAGGAGAACCATAACACATTCTTCATGCCCTTTTGATGCAGCAATGTGCTGATGCAAACAAAGTCAAATTCATTAGATCTCGCGATCAGAAAGATGTTGGTATAAAAAAGTTTAGTAATTTACCAAAGGGGTTCTTCCTTTTGAGTCACTGATGTCGGGATCAAGCCTCGCCTTAAGGAGTTCATCAAGAAATGCAGCATTTCCTGTGCCAGCAACAGTAAGCAAGTTCATTGACATGTTTGGATCTCCATCAGCGCTCTCTTCACCGCCATCTAATAATAAGTCTCCCAAGTTGAGATCTTTTAGTTTCTTGTGATGCTGTGGAGTTATAGTCAAATGGTTCATAACTCTTGCATAATGTGTATAACAGGTAATTATGTGATATTAAATACTCAGTCGCGGTAGTTTTAACCAAACCTGAAGAAAGTTCTTGAGAATAGACACGTTGTCGGGCTGTTTGGTCTGCATTGCTTCAATGAGGGATGTGGTTTTGAGCCGTAAGAGCTGGCTCAGGGTCTTGGTTCGGTAGATGTAACTCTGTGGTCTGCAGCAAAGTGCACCGACTTCTCCAAAAATGTCACAAGCATGTAACACACCCAACACTTGTTCTTTCTCCATTTGATCACATTCTATAATTTCTACTTCACCAGAAACGATTATGTACACGTCATCAGGTGCCTCGTTTTGAATTATAACATCTTCTCTTGGTGGTATGTATTCAGCCTTCATATCCGCAACCTATTTTTCAGATTGCAAAATGAGACAAATCAACATCATTGTTTGACTTTTGAGGTCAATGGACTTTCATTTGGACTTTAGAATATCAACCAGCAACCGCGATTTTGAGAAATATATTGATATAAGCTGAAAACTACATGTCTTATGAAAGTGATGATCTTGAAGTTATGGCATTCAAAGCTCTATTTATGTTTTGTCTCTTCTAAAATTTATATTATAGTCAAAATTATTACACTCATTAAACATTTGAAAACATTTTTTGAATTAAAATTGAAACTAAATAAAACTTTAAGGACATGACTATATAGAACCCTTTTGATCATTGAAGACTAATCAAGTTTAGGATTCAAATGTAGTATGTTTGACTTGAAAAAGGTCAAAGTATTGGACAATCATTATACCAGAAGCAACAGAATTTCTCTGGAGACATCTTTGAACAAATAGACTTTTTCGATCGTTGGCAAAAACAAATGTTGTCTGATGCTTTTGCATAATGTTTTTGGCAGCTGCTCGATTAGTTGTTGTTGATTTAAGCTCTCCGCCTTGAACCTCAAGCACATGTATGCCAGTATCTGATCTTTAAGCCTAGGTGGCAACCGATTCCGCCCCACAAAACTTGATGCTGCTTCAATGCTATTTCTCTACAATGCAACAAGCAAAACAAGCATCACCTTGTAACAGTTTGACTCTTTTGATCAAACCAACATTGATTCTAACTTCAAATTTTGTATTATGACACCAAAGTCAATAACCACATGATCTTTGTAACAAGTAGTCAACTTAAAGATGCATGTCATATGACTGAAGAAGTTAATACCAAGATATGATTTTGGAATGTACTAGTTTGACTTTGCAACAAACATAACATGTATCATTAACATTTTGACTTTTTTGGTCAAACCAACATAGATTCCAATTTAAAATTTCATACAAACTTCTAATATTATGACACCAAAAGTCAATAACTACATGAACTTTGTAACTATTAGAGTCAAGTAAAAGAATGATACCATTTAATCTCCACAATATCATGCCAAGATATGAATTTGGAAATACTAGTTTGACTTAGAAAGTCTTCTAAAGATAACTGTTTGAAACTTACGAATTCCATGGTGCGACGAGTGCCTTCGACTACTAAATTGGTCATGTTTCCAATAATGTAGGCGGTGAGGCCAAGATTAAAGAGCATGTAGAAGATAATAAACACCATCTCCGCAGCATTCTCCGCATGGAGATCACCATAGCCCACAGTGGTCATGGTGGTTATAGACCAATATATGGCAGATACATACAGAATGTAAAGATCATCCTTCCTAAACTGCGGGTTTATTGACCCGATCCATGTCCTTCCTTCGTGTGGATACAACACTGCTAGCAAATAGTATATGCAACCAGCACAATGTACCAAAAACAGAGTCACCTATCACACCACCATAACAAATTTACACCTAAACACAAAAGCATTGATTCAAAAGCTAATTTCATGTATGAATTCTGTAATTTATCACTTACACAAAGAAGCCTCGCACATCTGACCCAAAAGTAGTTAAATCTTATATCCTTTTCAAGCCTGCATAAATCACTCACATGTTACATGTATAAAAGGGTCCTAGTTTACATACATCACTTGACCTGTAAACTACAGTTTACGTAAAGTAAACTGCAGGTAAACTGTAGCAGTTTACGATTAGTAATGCACTAGTTTACATTACTCATTAAAAACTATGGTGTTCAAAAAGCTCGTGGCCCAAAGCTCGCAAATAGCTGGCTCGAAATCGGCTCGAGCTGCTCGTTCGTTATCTTGTTTAAGTTGAAGCATAAGTTATCATTTATGTAAATTATATACTAAAGTTATATTATATTATCTAAATACACCATATACATATGGTTATTTTAACATCTTCTAATGATAAAACATAAGTATAATTATACAGAACTAATCATAATTCATGATAAACAAATCTTGTATCATAGTTTCATCCGTTCATTATAAACAAATATATAAAAAAAATATTATATTTGAGTTTGTTAATACAAACAAAGCCGGGGCTTGGTTCATTTATGTCTTAAATGAGCCAAGCCCAAGCCCAAGCCCACGTGGTAAACTAATACAGTTTATCTTGTTATAAACCAACAAGATGTTACGTAAAATGTATAATAAGTGGTGTATGAATCGAAATCGATCGAACCTGGTGAAAAACTGCTTGACGCGGCGGAGGCGCCAGAACCGGAGCAAACCCAAGACGGTATAGGGCAGACTCATACGGTGTTTTCCGGTGAACAAATACGAGATCAATTCAAACGGCAATGTAGATGCCAAATCCATCACAAACCATGTTGATAAGTACCTTAAAGAAAACAAAATTGAAATCAATGAGCAATTGGGTGATGTGAAATAATATGTTGTTAATTTACAGTTACCTTGTGGCTATGCTTTTGGGGTGGCGAACGAGGAGGTGAGTGGTGGGGTCAACGTAGGCGACGAAGAAAGTCAAAACAATGTCAACGGCGAAGAAGAGGTCAACGATGGAGTCTGCAATGTAGAGGTGTTTGTGGGTGTGTGCAGAGGATTTGAGGAATGCGACTTCGAAGGGGTATGTCCATGCAGAGTATGCTACCATTAACACCATTAATGTTTGCCAATACCTGCAATTGTTTTATTTATAAAAATCATCTTTAATTAATTTATCACCCTTTTAAATCAACACACGTCCTTCGATTTATACAACTAAAAGAACATTCAATGACATTCTGTGATGTACGAGATGTCACATATGGTGCTATACGTCACGTATGAGTTTTTTTTTTTTTTACCAAAACTGCTAACATATTTTTTTCTAAATTAATTATTAAAAGTATGTTGGTTGTTTAGAAAAAAAACAATAAATGTTTGGAGTGACAACTGAAATTAACCCAAAAATAGTTACGGTAGAGTTTTACAAACCAAAAGGTAAGATTGCTAATCACAATGGTAATTTTAGGGTTAATTACAAGTTGGTCCCGCTTGGTTATGTTGGTACTGTTATTTTACATTAAACCAAACGGGCCCAGAATAATTGAATGTGACTTTTTTTAAATTCATAACAAGAATAAACAGTTTTTTAATAAGAGAAATGAGATTAAGTGAAAACTAATAGATTTGGTTTTTGAAATATAGATTTTTATAACCGATCAGTTTTTGTTTATAGACAATTAAGTTGTTTTGGTTATTTGAAAAGACGTTTTGATTCATTTGATTAGCATGCTGCTTCTAATGTGGATAATTTCAAGCACGAATTTTGAAACAAAAACAAGTAAATGTTGGAACAAAGTTTGGTTTTAATGGTAGGCTCGGTTAGGTATTTCGTTTTGATTATACACATTGTCATAACCAAATCATAAAACTTGTAGTTTTGTCTATTTATACGTAACCGAATACTAAAAGTCATATTTTCGTATATTTGCACGTATTATCATAACCGAATCACAAAAGTCGAATACAGAAAAACCATAATTGATCCGCCAGAATCTCCATTGGTTCGATTGCTTGGTTCTTATACCTCTACTTACTGGTTATACTAAACTAATCAAAAGGATTGTTAATATACATAGAACAAGTATACATATTTCAAACATAATTTCTAGTCTATGATTTATGAGTTAAAATCACCATTTTGGGAGTTCAAATCTCACGATCTTAAGTTGTAGTTTTAGAACATCTCCTAACCTTTTTTTATCAACCACTTTTACTTATACATTGTAAAATTTAAACCTTTCATTTTATAAACAAAATAGTTACATCTTACCATCAACATGTCATCAAAAATAGATCTTAAATTATTTACATCCAAAAATATATTGTAACTGTCGGCACAAATTATTTGAAAAATAGAATTGTATGCCACATAGTAATGAAGTGTGGACCCTATTATATTACTAACCGAAAATATGGACCATAAAATGTTTGATGATGAAAGTGTAGACCCTGCTATGTTGGTTTCAAAGTATGAGCAATAAATAAAGGGGTGTTTGGAGGTGAGGTGATGTATATCGCTATATATGCAATATATGATGTTGTACATTATGCCATCCATATTCACATGATTTAAGATGTACAATAGACATATATGCAAATAACACTTGTTCAATTATATGTAAGAACATAGATAGTTTTAAATAAATAATAAAAAATTGCTTCTTTTTAATTCTATTTAAAAGAGGCGATATGTAAACAAACTTAATGATTAATAAATCCAGAAACATCATTTAGATTTAAAGGATGCTTAAAAAATGATGTTTTGATGTGATTTGCCCTACAACAAATATACTATAATTTATATAGAACCGTGCCGGGGTGAGTAGATTTGTGCACTAAATTTTCTAGATTTAATAATTCCTATATCATTGTGACACTTTCTATATTTATCAACATAATAATAAACACTTTATCATAAGATCCACCTCTATATCTTTCATCTTAGAAGATTGTGATTAATGTTTTAAAAAAATAATCATGAATGTGTAGAGATAATTTAAGTTTGAAACCCTCAAAGAAAATGAAAGATAACAATTTTGCTTGAGAAGTTTTAATAGAATTTATGAGGTATAAGAATAAATAGATTACCGTATTTCTTTAACTTTTAAGGAAGCAGGTTAAGTGAAATCAGGTTAGTAGTTGATACTACTTTATAATCGAATATGGTGTATGAACAGATGATATACAAAATTGAGTTGTTACCTATATTTGGAGTCCATTGGAGAGATGATGTGGGTAGATCTTGAGTCGACATGGTTTTGTGTATAATTTGATGAAGCACCCAAAGGAGGGATGATAACCTTTGATAAGCTTCTTAAATTCAACTCTTCTTCCTCTTCTTTTTCCTCTTTATCTTTTCTTGAATCTTTATACCTGTGGTTCCTATTACCATACAAATTGTCGTATGATGTGGGAAACATTGGCTTCCTTACTTCCATCTTCAAATCCAAGAAATCAAGAAACTCTAACCACGTGGGAAGAACACGATATGGAGTGGCATGAACATGATTCCCTGAATGAAAAAGATAAAAAAAAAAAAAAAATGAATCATGATGGGAAACAACCACTCGAAAGCAGTTTCATATGGCTAGACTCATATCAAGCACGCAACTTTTTCATTGCAATGCAATGTGTCAAATACATTAAGAAGATGAGACATAAAGAGAAACTAATCCGGTGTAGGTCTTGTGGTAACATTCACCACATCTTTTTTGTGTAATATTACATAATCACGTACGCTAAAAAGGAATAAGAAGATTGATGACAATCACGGGATAGAGACACATGAATCGAATCTTACAATCTTTTCCTCTTAGGAATAACTAATGACCACAACGCCTATGATGACAGTAGTAGCAGCAGCAGCAGTAGTGGCGGTGATGGTAATGGAGGAGGTGGTGGTGGCGGTGGTCCTTTGAGTTATTCCAAGCAAAGATGATGAGGAATTGTGAAATCAAAGCAACAAAAATAATGGGATTGATGTTTTTGTATTTTCATGTGACAAGGTGCAAAACGAGTGGAGTTGGAAGGTGGCCATTATGAACTTATTTGACTATGACATTGACCCTTTTCTTATCTTATGCTGAGGCCTCACCACACATGATCACCCCACCACTTAAAGTTATTGAAGTATTGGTCCACCACCCTTGATAGAACTTCGACAAATTGATGTTGTTTTAAGTTTCACTTTAGACCTTGTAGTTTGGACTTATTCAGTTTTGATCCTTGATCTTTTTCATTTTGTAGTTTATCTTGATGGAAGTACATTTTTTTGGATATATTCTTTTCAAGTCATTATAAAATATTTATTATCGGCCACTGTTGCTTCTACATAGTCGGTTGTTCATGAGTCAATTTCTTAGTGGGGTTTATACGGCCACAAGCATGTGGTCATGTTTCAATGAAAAAATAGTTAGGACCTTTGGGAAGGGCAAAAATGTAATTTACTATCAGATATATATTACTCCATTATATTGATTTGATATCATATGCTAAAAGCAAAAGCATAGAAGAAAATAGAGTGATTGTTTGGACGTACACCCTCATATGTTAAATAGACACGATAAACATTATATCTATTCGACACGTTAATCATTACATATTTACATTTATTCGATTTGTATAGGCTTAAGTTTACAAAATGAGAGTTTGGTTATCGGTTTTTCTTAAGGACCTTAGGCTTCAATATTAGTTTTAATAAGTCAATTTTATAAAAAGCAGTCTCTTGTTACAACACATAACTAATTACGCACAACAGAATTTGTTCTTGTGACAGGATGCATTTTTTTATGAACAGAGAAACCGTTAGGCTTGTAATGATTTCTAATGTGCATAAGAATCAACACAATCTATGTATTTATTTATTTATTTATAAATTTTAACGACAACATAGTCTATTATTTAGCACTATTTTAGTTAGACTCAGTTTCTTCCTGTCATGTAGACACATTTTAAGTTTAATATATATCTCTCATTCTTTTAATATCAAATAAAAAGAATCGTAAGTGCCAAAATGATTATAAGGAATGCATTTCTTTATTATTAATTCCTAAAGCTTTGATATGCGACAGAAAATGTGAAAATGAAAACTCATTGTTAGCTAATGTTTACGAATACATATGATAAATTGGCTTCATCACTCTCTTCCACATTTTCAATGCTTGTATTTTCTAACAACAAGAAGCGATATTCTATGGTAACTAATAAAGAAAAGTTAGTTGATCAATCCCACCAAATGATAAACTATGGTTTAACGTACGTTTGTTTTCATGATTTATATCTCCTTTATTCTAAAATCTATTTTAGTTACACACGTATTCCCTGTTATGATATATACCAAATTAGTTTTAGTAAACTTGTGTGCTACACGGATTGAATATAATAAATATTAATATAATAAATTTTATTAATTATAAAACGATGTTCTAAGATATGATATGAGTGAAATTACGTATGAAAAATGACTATAAGTAATAAAACAATGATATTAACTTTTTAAAATTTTATTTTTAATATTTTTCAAAAATAAATAAGTAAACATTTTGTTCTAAAAAAGCGTATAAAAATTTCATTTTTAAAAATATTCTTATTATAACTCCCAAATTTAATTTTTTTTTGTTTTAAAAA
>BJCM01077353.1:0-12050 GCA_018326385.1 Flaveria bidentis
GGTTCAGTCGTGCGATTGAGCCATGCGGTTGATCCATTCGCACGACTGAGTGTTCAGTCGTGCGACTGACCCAATCTTATGTGACAATCATACGACTGATCCAGTGTCTTGGTTCAGTCATGCGACTGAGTCATTCGTATGAAGTTGTTCATGCGTATGGTCCATTAGCTTTGGCCATTCGCATGATAACTTCATGTTATTAAGTTTGAATGTATTAATTGTCATAACATTATTTATATTAATTCAAACAACCACAAACCTATATAATCAAGTCAATATGCGTAACTCATTAATGAAATATTAAACATTATAAATCACAACCAAACATTCTCATTTCATTAAGTACCCAAGCATTACATAACTGTAAGACATTCAAGACATATTACATTAAGATCCGAATCTAGGTGCATATGTATCAACAGTTTATCAAAAGCTTTTGTGTAGAGGTCGGCGCGTTGAAAATCCATATTTATTTTAATGACATCGATTAAATGATTTTCAAAACAATCACGTATAAAATGATACTTAATGTCAATGTGTTTAGTTTTAGGATGTTGGAATGGATTTTTAGATACGGCTATAACAGCAGAATTGTTAACATAAATAGGAGTGTTAGAGAATTGCAAACGTAGTCCCGCATTTGCTGTTGAATCCAGATGATTTGTGAATAGCAACTTGTAGCTTCACAAGTTGACAGAGCAACCGATGTCTGCTTCTTACACTGCCAGGTGACTAATCTTCTCCCTAAAAAAGGACATCATGCAGACTTTGAGTTGTAGTTCATTTTGCATTCGCCGTAATTCGAGTCACTATATGCCGTAAGCTCAAAGTCATCGTCATGAGGATACCACAACCCGAGTGTTGGAGTACCCTTCAGATAACGAAATATCCTTTTAACACCAATGAGATGGTTGACTTTGGGTTTTGTCTGATATCTGGAACAAAGACACGTCACGTACATGATATCAGGTCGTGAGGCGGTGAGATACATGAGGGATCCGATCATGCCTCGGTACATGGTGGCATCCACCAGATCACCGTTTTCGTCGGGTGCCACGTCGTGGTTTGTAGCAAGTGAAGTCCTAGCTACTGAAGCATTCTCCATATCGAATTGACTTAGGATATCACCTACATACTTGGTCTGATGTAGAAATATTCCATTTGGTGTCTGATCCACCTGTAACCCGAGAAAGAACTTCATCTCTCCCATGGCACTCATCTCAAATTCAGCTTTCATTACTGCTTCAAATTCTTTATATAGATCTTCGTTTTTGGAACCGAAAATTATGTCATCAACATAAATCTGTACTAGCAGTAAGCCACCATCCTTTTCTTTGATGAACTGTGTACAGTCAATCACTCCTCTGCGAAAGCCGTGTTTCACCAGATAAGTGGAGAGTTTTTCATACCATGCGCTCGGGGCTTGATGGAGCCCATAGAGAGCCTTATCCAGCTTGTAAACTCTATCCCGATGGTAAGGATCCTCAAATCCTTCGGGTTGACTGACATACACTGTGTCACGAATTTCCCCATGAAGGAATGCACTCTTCACATCTAGTTGATAAACTTTGATCTTCATGTAAGATGCATAGGCTAGGAAGATACGGATTGCTTCCATTCTAGCCATAGGTGCAAACACTTCATTATAATCGATTCCTTTGACTTGTCTAAAACCTTGAATGACAAGTCGAGCGTTGTTGCGAATTATGACCCCTTGGTCATCTTTCTTACATTTCAAGACCCATTTAGTGCCGATTACTTTAGCACCTTTTGGTCTGTCTACCAGTGTCCATACTCCTAGCTTTTTGAATTGAAGGAGCTCTTCTTGCATGGCACTGACCCATGCCTCATCATTTAGGGCTTCACTCACATATTTTGGCTCAAATTGAGACACAAAATACCGATATGCACCATCGTGAAGATAACCCTTTTCCATTACCGAGGCATAATCAGCTGAGTATAGCTGATTTCTAGTCTATACTCCTGATCGAACATCTCCAATGACATTGTCCAAAGGATGATAAACATTTAGTAGTGATCCAGGAGTGGTGGGAACAACTACCTCCTGATCCAGATTTTGAATTCATGTTTCAGTATCTATAGTTGTTGGAGTGCGAGGTTCCGAAGTGTTAGAGGCATCAACATCAGATGCTTGTGTACTGAAGCAGGAACCTGTTCCTCCTGATCCACGTGATCATTTTCCAAGTCTTCATCATTAGAGGAAGAGTCACTTACCTCAAGTGCTCCCCTGACGAGCTAGAAGACTCACCTTGTGAACGTGATGATGTTGTCGAGTCTAGTGACAGTGTGTTTAAGACATCATACATCATCTTGGTCGATAACTCATGATCAGAAGGCAAGAGAAGGATGTTGAAGGACTTAAAAAGAATCCATCATAATCAAAGAAGAATGTGGGTCCCTTTCCAGCAGGGAGGGTGGTGTATCTCTGAACGTCAACATTGCACCACACTTCTACTTGACCCGTTGAGTTGTTGTAAACTCTCTTATTTGCTATGTTGTATCTAGAAAAATTCCTTCTTCAGCCTTTTCACTGAACTTCCCTGGCTGATTTTTCTTCAGCAGCGTACATGGTGCTCCAAACGGTTCGAGGAGCTCTAGATTAGGTTTACGTCATTGGAGCAACTCGTAACATGTTTTACCATGACGTTTGACCACCAGGACTCGATTTAGGGTGTAACATGCATTAGCTACGGCCTCGTTCCAAAATTGGATAGGCAGTTTCGAGTCTGCTAGCATCGTCTGGGCTGTCTCTATCAAGCTTCGACTATTTGTCTCAGCAACTCCGTTCATTTGAGGAGTGTAGGTAGATGTGAACTGGTGTACAATTCCTTTCTCTTTGTAGAATGCCTCCATCCACTGGTTTATGAACTCAGCACCATTGTCCGAACGGATTTGCCTTACCTTCAGCTTGTATAGTGACTCCAATGTAGTTACCAGCTCTTTGAATGATTCAAATGTCTCTGATTTGGATTTCAGAAACATCACCCAAGAAAATCTTGAGTAATCATCCGTAACTACGTAGCAGTACAAATCGCCAGCAATGCTCTTTGTACTGACTAGGCCAAATAGATCCATGTGAAGAAGGTCAATAGGCAGATCAATTGAATGAACATTCTTTGCCTTGTGAGACTTCTTTTTCTGTTTCCCTTTCTTACACGCGACACAAAAATCGGATAGTTGGAAGTTCTTAACATTTACTCCTCGCACTAGATCATTCTGGATCAAGTGATTCATTTTTCGTGGATTAATGTGTCCTATTCTCCTATGCCAGGAGATGGAATCTCTCTCTGTTGCTTTTGACAAGAAGCATTGAACATTATGATCAGTTGTGGAGGCCTTTGAAAGGTCCAAGACATATAAATCGTTATATCTTAAGGCTGACATTTAGACTTGGTCCTCCGGGATGACATAATCCTTTTTCAAAACATAGCACTTCTTGTTGTCAAACACAACCTTGAATCCTTTGTCACAGTTCTGGGATACAGAAAGCAAGTTGTTTTGTAATTGTTGAACGTAGTTGACCTTGTCAAACTTGACATTCTGATTTCCCACTTCGCCTTGAGCGGTGATGTATCCTCCTTTATTTCCGGCAAATGAGACATGTCCTCCTTTAATTTGTTTGACATTTGAAAGGAGAGACATGTTCCCAGTCATGTGCCTAGACGCCCCACTATCAACAATCCAGGTGTTTGTGATAGCATTGTAACGGACACCCTGCACATTCAGAGGAAATTATTAGTTTAGGTTTGGGACCCAAGCCTTAACTGGCTTGGGTGTCCCCGAGGAATCACACAACATGAACTCAACCCACTATCCATTTGAGGGTGAGGGCATATCATTCTTCTTAGTTTTCTCAGTATCAGACACTGGACTTGACTTTTCTTTCCATAAGCCAATTTTGTGTAAGGCCTGTTTGTGATAAACAGACGATTGGCTTACGGTTTGAACTTTAGGTTCATTACTTCTTTTTGGTGGAGTAATAGAACTCCTTTTCAAAGAAATTTGTTTAGTATCATAAATTTTAATTTTCTTTCTTGGTGTCTGATAATAAGGACAATTAGAAGTGATGTGTCCTCTCTTTCCATAATTGTAGCATGATCTACCTTCTACATATTGGGAAAATTGTCTCTGCGGGGAAGTGTATGAAACAGGTGTGACTTTAGTCTGGTTGGATTGGACACTTCTTGTTTAGATGTTTTTGCTTTTTTAAAAAAATTTATTGTTTGAACGTTTTTAACATCTTTAACCTTTTGTTTATTTGGACTTTGACGTGAAGCGAATGTTTGGTTAACTAGTTTGGTCAGTTTGGATTCTGGAAAAGACATGTTTGAACCTGACTTTACAGTAACCTTTTCAATTGTTCTTCCGAATTCACAATGGGCATCTTACCTTTAGACTTCAAAGTAGCCTCCTTCTGTTTAGTGACAGATTCCATCGGTTTACACGTGGAATCTGGATCACTAATTAGAGGAGTGGACACCACATGATCCTCAATAGGATTATTATTTACTAGTCTACATTTAGCATTTAACAATATCTCATGTGGTGGTGGAACCACTTTGTAACCCAACCCCTACCCATTATTTCGTTCTCTCACTAAGTGTTAAACTATGTGAGAAGAACTGGTCCAACTATGCAGTTTTTGTTTTAATGAGTTGACTTCGACTTCCAAAACTGCTTTTTCTTTCTTAGTTTCTTCTAGGGAGTTTAAGTAGAACTTTATGTCATTTTCCTGATTAAAAGCGACAACCTCGGTTTCCCTTAGTTGTTTATTTAAAAGTTATATTTTCTCTTTATAACTGTGCTCATTATGTTTTAAAATCCGATTAGCTTCTTCGCACAATTGAAAGTCATTTACTAAGCTATCATTGTGATCTAATAACCTAGCAAATTTAAGATCAATGCTTTCGTTATATTTATTACATTCATTACAAGCATGACTTTCAAAGAGTTGGTCTTTGGTACTTACCTGTAAAGACTCGGTAGAATCATCCATCAACGCAGAGTTTGATTCCTCGAGATTCTGAACATGTCGTTCTGAGATCTTCTTCAATCAGGTGATTGACCATATTAGCAGTATCTTCATTTTCTGACATCACTAGTTCCACTACTATGTCACCTTCACTTGCAGTGTCATAATCCAAACCCTTGACATTCGCAATGTTCGATTCACCTGGAGACACAAACTTGAAAGTACAATCTTGTCCGTCGTCACCTTGAGCAGTCAAGGCCTTTGTATCTTTGCTTGACGATGCAACTCCACTCGTGGGTTTGTCTTGACGGTTGAAAGACGAGAACGGATTACCATTACCTGTCTTCTTGGGCTTCACACATTCACATTTGAAATGCCCCTTTTCTCCATAGTTAAAACAGGTAACTTTGGTTTTCTCGAAACCAAAGGTAGTGCCTTTTATGGCTACCAAGTTTTGTCTTGTCCTTTTCAAAAATTACTTAGCCCTTCGGAAAGCACTTGCAAGAGACCACGTAATATCCATCTTTTCTAGTTCATTCTCGTCTAGCTGCTCGTAGTCTTCATCGGCCAGATGGCAATTACCAATTTTCCCAGCAATTAGTCCATCATAAGAATGAACAAACACTGCTAGCAGGTCCATGTGCTCCTTTGCAACCTCTACAGTAATATTTCCGATATTCTCCGTCTTCAACTTCATAGAATTTGCTTCAGGTGCGATATATTGGGTATTAGATGACCCAGACGTTTCAGATCCTGAAGTAGTGGCTTGGGAAGGAGCTGCAGAACTAGACACATATGCCGTTTGAAGTGGTGCTCCTGAACTTGTTGGAGTGGGAGATGAGTTATAAAGTGATGGATTCTGATCGTTTGATCCTTTCTGTGACCAATACATCATCCTCAAATCTTCCTCTCTTAGCTTCAGAATGAAATCATTAATATCTAACTTCGCAAGCATATCATTCTGTCTCAGATTTGACATAAATGAGACCCACTTCTCTGGCAATCCATCTGCAAAACTTGACACCTTATCTTCCATTGACGTGGTTACCCCATGAGTGTACAGCTCACTCATCAAGTGGTAGAATCCCGGTCGATAATGTCATCCAGGCTCTCTTTCCCTATCGAAGTGAAGTTATCAAACTCCTTCTTTAGAGCCATTGCCTTTAAGGCTTTCAACGTTGCATTTCCGTCATACCGTTTTTCCAGAGCCTCCCACAACTTCTTTTCCTGTTTGTTCTCAGAAAATTGGTGGAATATGTCCTTAGGTATCGACTGAGTCAACAGAGCATACACCTTCTTCTCGGCATTGTACTTCACCTTCTGGCTATCATTCATGCCGTCCAAAGTATGTTTAACACTATCAGCACCAACTGGCATACTATAACCCATCTCAATAGATTCCCAAAGGTTGGAATCAACTCCATTAAGATAGATCTCGAATCGTTGCTTCCATTGTGGGTAATCATCTAACGTTATAAGTTTAGAGGGCTTATTGTGATTCCCAATTTCATTTTCCAGAAGTAAAAGGTTCTGGATCCATCAGTCGCTACCGGTAGTAAACATAGAGTACTGATCTTCCATTGCTATAAACTTTGAACTTCAACCTAAGACTTATTCACTCGTGTGAATGGAGAAGTGCGAATGGGCCAATCGTGCGATTGAACAAATGCGGATGGGTCAATCGTGCGATTGGACAGGTGCGGATGAACAACCATGCGATTGGACAAATGCGGATGGACATTGGGAATAGGGTGGTTCAGTCGTACGAATGGATGGGCGACTGAGATCAATCGTGCGTATGGGACGTGTGATTGAGTTCAGTCGTGCGATTGAGCCAATCGTGCGACTGAAGCTGCTGGTTTTTGAAAAATTCGATGGCTTTGGACACTTTGACACCAAAAATACGATTTTTCACAAACCCTAATCTACCGTAAACCGAAAAATGTAAACTTTTAGATCTAGAGACTTCGAAAGCACTGTTTTACTCAAATATATGACTCTTTTGAATGAAAACGTGATTTTTACACCAAAAATAATCGAATCACACGCAAAATCAAGAGCCAAAGCTCTGATACCACTTGTTAAGACCGTGTACGTACGGAGTACTAACTGACAATGCGTGTATACCTAATCAAATAGTGCAGAATCCTATTTGATTGGCGATCCAATCAGTGAGAACGCAGTTCAGATTAATCTAACGATTAAAGAAATGTTAAGAACAATTAGAATAAGATCAACTAAGAAATACTAAGTTAGAACAGGCTCTCTAGAGTCTCTGGACGGCTAGGGTATGTATGTGAGTCGAAATTCTTGAAGTGTTCTGTTTTTTCATGAATTAAGTGGTATTTATAGATTAGGGTTTTCAATCGTACGACTGAACCATTAGCATGCTTCAGTCGTGTAATTGAATCATGCGATTGATTCATACGCATGACTGAAGGTTCAGTCATGCGACTAAGCCAATCTTATGTCTCAGTCGTGCGACTGATCCAGTCTCCTGGTTCAGTCGTGCGACTGGTCCATTAGCATGAAGTATTCATGCGTATGGTCCATTAGTATGGTCCATTCGCATGAAGACTTCATACAATTAAGTTTGAACATGTTTCTCAATTATTATTGACTAAGACGTATCCAAACAACCACAAACCTATATAGTTAGTTCAATATGCGTTATTACACAATAAACAATGAAATATTAAACATTATAAGCATCAATCACATATTGCATTTAATTCAACTCATTCATTACACATATGTAAGACATGAAAGACATTTTACATTAAGCTTCTAAACTAGGTACATATGTATCAACATCCTGGTAAGTCTTCTGGAAACACGTCTGGAAAGTCACACACAAGTGGTGCCTCGGATAGTTGTGGTGTTAGTGTATCCACATCCTTTACATAGGCCAAGTAGGCACTACATCCATGCCTCATGAACTTTCCCGCCACCGCCATTGAGATTACTTTCCGGATTGTCATGACCCGATCCCCATAAACAGTTACCGAACTCCCGTCAGGCGCTGTCAAACGAATCATCTTCTTGCGACACACAATGTTCGCCTCGTAGTCTGCCAACCAATCCATCCCGAGAACCAAATCGAAACCACCTAAGGTCATCATGAAGGGTCTGACTGGAAATTTGTGACCTTCTAATTCCACGTCACAACCCTCTAGCATCTCAGAAATTCTGTTAGACTTACCGATGGCAGTTTCTACATCAAAGGGCGCATCAACACGTCTAAAACTAACAGGTAACTTAGCACAAAAAGCAGCAGAAATAAAACTTTACTAGAACCAGAATCAAATAACACAGAAGCTAATGTTTGGTTCACTACAAACGTACCGGACACAACATCAGGGTCCATCCTAGCCTCCTCATGTGTCATCGTGAAAGCCCCGGCGCTCGCCCTTGGTCCTTTTCCTCTGGTCTTCTTCACCCATGAACCCTCAGCCCTCGGCTTCTTACAGTCTTTACTCATATGAACACTTTCCACATAGTTGAAACACCTCACACCCTTGCAATCTCTAGCCATTTGACCAGGCTTCCCGCACTTGAAACAGACGTTTAACCCCCACCTATACTCGCCACTGTGCTCCTTCCCACATTTGGCACACTTTATCGATCCCGTACCCGGTGTGACTACACGGATATCATCCACCCATGCCTTCTTGTTACCCGTCGAGGCATCACCCCAACCAAACCTCTTCCCATTCCAATTCCGATCACCACTGCCCTTCTTGCTACCTTCAGCCACCACTACCATGGCTCTCTCATCATATAAACTCCTTACCAAATCTACCGCCGACCTGAACGTGCTCGGGCGAGTGGCGATCATGTGTCTGCGAATATCCACTGGAAAGCCCTGAATGTATCTTTTAATCTTCCGTGACAAGGGTGTCACCTGATCTGGCACCAGCCGTGCCATCTCGTTAAACTTGGTGGTGTACTGCTGATGTGTCATTGTCCCCGCCTCTAGCTGCATGAATTCCCTCTTACCCTTGTCCATCTCCCTATTAGGACAAAACTCCCCAATCACCAACTTCTTCAATTCGGACCATGTTATCCTCCCAATTGCCCGACTACCCTCGGCTTGGACTATATTGTCCGACCCACACAGAGTCGAGTCCACAAAAGAGTGGGCAGCAAACTTTACTTTCTAATCCTCCCGACACTCGCTGATGTTCAAGAAAACTTCCATTTCTCTCACCCATCAGTGAGTCGCAGCAGCGGTGTCGTTACCGTCAAAAGTAGGGGGCTTGCATTGTTGAAACGCCCCATAGTTACAGCCTCATGTCGCCTCCGGCGCAGGCTCTTCTTCTTCCTCTTCTTCATTATTAGAGAGAACCATTACAGGCTCCGGTTGCTCCCGTCCTCCCGAGGACTTGTTTCTTTCCTTTCTTTCTCCTTCTCGTACCGCCTTGATAACTTCAGTCACCACAGACGGTAAGATCGTTTGCATGACTTGATGGACTTCCTCAACAATAGCCTCCTTTACTGAGGCTCTCCAGTTGGTGCTCTTATCACTGCCCTCCGGATGAGGGGTCTCAGGTTCTTCAAGAACCACCTTTTCAACTCTGGGTCTTCCCCTCTTGGGTCTTGGTTTAGCACCACGACCTCCACCACGTGAAGCTTTTGAAGATCTACCACCACCCATTCACACGCACACTGAAAGGTTCAAACACCAACACGGTCATTCAAGGAAATAGCTCAGTTTATGTCAAGTATAGTAAGTCCCTAATTATAGTGGCCAGTTGTGATTAGACACTTACTTTACTCTTCGTATCCCAAGCATTACCTATCTTGAAACATCAGTATTCAAATCTACAAACAACACATAGCCATATAACATGCGCACATAATACCGGTTAACATTACGAAAATACCTGATGGCACACAGCTACTCAGACTGGCATCAGTTCCCTTTCCATCGCATTTTCAATTTAAGTTTAGGTTTATTTTGAAAATTTACCCATTTCACTTAAACTTTGGCTCTGATACCAACTTGTAAGGCCCCACTCCTGGGACGCTTACAGCTGGTCAATCATCGCACATAAAACATATATATACATTTCATTATAAAAGACATATCATAGAACTTTCATAGAACATCGTAGCGGAATCATCAAAATAGACATATCATTTCATTATAAAAGCTTTTGCAAAACAATACATCATTATCAAGTTACAAAATACATGTTGCATTACATCACAAAAGCATTATAAATATGGATGCCATCTAAAAGAGCTGAGTAGCCGCCCCGTGCCATCCTCAGCAACATTACCTTCTAACTGGAAACACATAAAAGTCAGCGTTGCTGAGTGAGTTCTAGTTTTAAAATGAAATATACTTTTCTTTCGTTTAAAACCATTCTTTACTTTCATACGATCATACATCATATGTACACATAGATAATATCATTATTATCTTCATCATTCGTTCATTAACTTTCATACATACACTGTACGTCATTATCATTCACATTCGTTACTTTCATTCACATTCATTCAATCATACTTTCTTACTTTCATTCATACGTTCATTTCTTTCGATGACATGTACATTACCCCGAACATTATGCACGAAGCTGGTAACTGGGCCTGAGGTCTTTCATAGACCTCGAACATTGGGCACGGAGCTGACTCCATTACCTAGGGCAAGTACATTCACCACTTATCTTCTATCTTTCATTCCGGATCAATATTATATGCTATACCCCGAACATTGTGCACGAAGCTGGTAACTGGGCCTGAGATCTTTCATAGACCTGGAACATTATGCACGAAGCTGACCCTAGCACCTAGGGCAAGTGGCAAGGATCCCATACATATGGTCAATCACAAAGAAGGACCCCGTTGTGCATTCTGGGGTAGCTAACCCACACACCGTTGGGCTAACACCCTACAATGGGGCGTGTCCCGACATACAAGGCTTGCAAGACTTTCGTTACTTTCTATCGTTCATTAATGCATGCATTCATTCATCATGTTCCTCTTTCATTATCTTTCACTTTACGTTACATAATACTTTCATTTCATTTATTAACATTCATTATAAAGCCACGGAAAAAATAATCATACATAATAATAAGGAACATCAACATACACAGTCAACATCAACATACAGGGCATCATCATACATACAAAACATACATCATGCATAATCATGCAACATCATACATCATCATCATTCATGCGCAACATAACCTCTATGGCCTCAAAAGTCATCTTACATGAACTCCCGGGAACCTTCATCGTCAAAACTTACATCTGCACTTTCCCCCGAAAGCCAGTAAATAAACTATGTTCCCTCAGGTACACAAGCCCTACTTGGGCGTATGGGCACCCTTCAGTCACATGGCCTCCTAGACGACTAAACACCATGCAAATGAACACAAGGCGGATGAGTCCTATGCGAATGGACCTAATGCGGAAGAACACCTGTGCGAATGGACCTAATGCGGATGGACCTAGGCGTATGGACCTCATTCGCATGACCCCTATGCGAATGACCCTTAGTCGCACGACTCACAAGCGTATGGACTCCAGTTGCACGACTCAAATGCGAATGAACCTCAGTCAAACGACTTGCATGCATATGGACCTCAGTCGCATTCCTTTAGGTCTCATGACCTCCAGTCGCATGCCATTCGATCGCATAGCCCTAACTGATGTAGAATGCAGTTCATCCCGAACCCAATCTGCCATTTTCGGCCTCCAAGCCCTTCCAAGCCTATTCTAAGCTCAAATCAACCATCTTAAACCTTAGAAACACATACCACAACACCATTCAAGCACACACATGCCCGAAATCAAGTCCCACCCGAATCACACACATACACAAACACACACATACGGGTTCAACACCCAACATTTCAAAAACGGGTTTCAGATGTGTTCCAGCCCCAAAATCATTCAAAAGTATGTAAAAGAGGGGTCCTAGAACTCACACAAACAACACCGTCGAGTAGAGCTTCAACCCAACCCGCTACACTTCAACTTTCACGCTTGAATCCAAGAAAACCAAGCTTGAACCCCTTTTTCACCCTCTTTTCTC
>BJCM01077355.1:0-14847 GCA_018326385.1 Flaveria bidentis
ATATATGTGTTTAAACAACACATATAACCAACCCTTATGATTAAACATACAAGTTCTTCACAAAATCTTTCAAATATGTCAATATTATCAAAAGGCATTAAGAAATATTTTATGAATCTAAAGGAAATGAATAAGTATTGGTGACCAAAAGTTATATAGAGGAAATTATCAATAAAGGGTTGAAAATTTATGTGCAAACATGTTAAATTTGGTTTGATATGTAAATAACTGTAATTGTGGGAACAAATATTGTAAATATGTTTGAAATATTAGTAAATATTGTTCTGCAAATTTTGATGTCATTACTATAAGTAAAATAATTTATATAAATTATCTAGAAGAAAATTTCATGCTGGAAGAACCAAACCTGGCAAGTAATTGGAAAAATTATATGTTGATTTTATGATTTACAAGACTTGCAAAAAAAGTTTTGTAGCCTAATTCGAAGTTATGCGTAAGTTATGAATTTTAGAATTTTCTGCTATTTGAAAATCAGAAAAATACTTAATCTTTTAGATAAATTATGAATAATTTGTAGAAAGCATGATAACTAGAATAGAGCAGTTTGTATAAAGATTAGAATTTTTGGACATATTCTGTTATTTTTACTAAATATTGTTAAAATAATAAAAATCATGAAAATAGGCTCTGCTATGATTTAGGAACTGGGAAAATTTTAAGAAAGTATAAATTTTGTGACATATTTTTTGACAAAGTTTGAAAAAGTTTGAAAAAGTTTAGAGGCCCAAAGGTATTTCTGATAATCTGTTCAAATAATATAAAAATTATAGAAAATAAACTTTAAATCATTGAAATATGAAATATTAATATGTTATGTCTAATATGTGGACTCACTTTCTATAAAAATTCCATGGTATATGTTTGAGTATAATTTCTGTAATAGATTTTATAAATCTGAGGTATTGAAATTTTTAAAGAAAATATATTTTTTAAACTATAAATGTTTTGTTTATAGGTTATTTATTGGAGTAAAAGGTGAAACTCATAGCCCCGTTTTATTCTTATATGTTTTTTTGGGAAAAAGCATACTGTTTTATGATTGATGCAATATGTAAGATTTTGAGATGTACTGTCATTTATGTTACAACCATTAATTCGAATGTGGAAACGTTGGATAATATAGGTAGCGCTACTTAGGAAAATATTTCCTGCACCAACAGGATGAGTGTTGTGATGCTATATTATCTGATTTGATGAATTATGATATGACAGTTATGAATCATCTGAGTATTAAGTAAGGTTTGGTTGTATTTGATGCATCAAAAATATTTTGTTTGAAATTAAACCTATGATCTCACCAACTATATGTTGACCATTTTGAGTATGCTTTTTCAGGAAATCATCATGACTAATAGCATAATGTTATCTTTTGATGTGTATAACGGCTGGGGAGAAATAATGGGAAAAGTTTGTGTTAATCTAACTGTAAACACATATGATCTCAACTTATCGGTGGACCCGCACTTTCATCGCTACTGAAGATGTAGCAGTTAGATAATATGTTTGTAATAGGATTATATTAGATAAAAATTTGATTGTTTATGATGTGATGTAATCCTAACTTTATAATTATAATTATGAAATAAAGTATGTTATGTTATGTTTTGTTGTGCTAATCTGTTTAGTCATTAATAAATGAGTTCTGAACAAGCAAGTCACACCCAAAAGCATCTCACGCTTCCGCCAGGATGTGACATCAACACCAAGAAAATGATGAAGCATACCAAGGTCTTTGATGGAAAAATTTTAGCTTAAGGGAGTAACAAATTGACCAAAGAAGGGTGTGTTCTTATTAGTAAGAACAATGTCATCAACATAAACCATGAAATAGCATTGGCTAAAGATTTTCAAAATCCAAAGTCAATGAGAAATAACATCTAAATGAGAAACTTGGTGAGCTCATTATACGCCTAAAGGGAGAAGTGCATTAAATGGGTCTTTGATATAAATGGGTTCCTCGCATTTCAATAGACCCTTAGGCATCTATGCTTTCAAGTGTGGGTGGTAAAGGATGAAGGGTGGTTTGGTTCACAAGTTTGAGTTGTAATATTTTGGATTGAGTTTATGAGATCGATATGGACGAGCAGAGATAGGAGGAGGTGGATTGGTTGTTTTGGAGGTGGTGTTAGATGGTGGAGAGCTTGTAGAGTGAGGGGGTGTGGTGTCGGTTGAAGCAGGTTATGAGATAGAAGGGGTATATGACGAGATAGATAGATAATTTTCTTATGTTGTGGAGGTTATTGTGGTCGCTGGAGCAGGGGAGAGTGGCAAGGTGGTGGTGGGTGTGGTGGAGTGAGAGGGTAGGAAGGTAAGTCAGTTTGGATGATAGAGAATGATAGGTGTGTTGTATGAGTGATAGGTTGAGATGAGTAAGTCGTGGGAGGTGGAGTGGTTTGAGGAACTTGTTGGGTTGTGGGAGGTGGATTGGGCTGGGGAGGTGGTTATGGAATGTTGGAACATGTAGGTGGTTTGAAGAAGATATCGGGTGTAGGTAGTGGGTCTTTTGAGGTTCCGTGTGAGGATAAAGGAAATATGTGGTCGTTAAACTCCACATGATGAGAGTGATAGAGGCGGTGGGTTAGAGAATCGTAGCATTTGTAGGCAGATTTAGATGAAGAGCATCCAAGATAGATGCACTTTGTTGAGCGAGAGTGAATTTTGGACTAAGCATAAGGATGAAGCCTAGGAAAGCATAGACGCCTAAAGGGGTTAAGTTTGCTATATGTAGGTGGAGCGTTGTATAATTTTTCAAATGGTGATTTGAAGGCTAAAATTTGTGTTGGTAAGCGGTTAATAAGAAGAACTGTCGTTTGGAAGACATGAGACCAAAATGAGAGTGGTAAGTTGGCATGATGAAAAAGTGACAATCTCGTTTCAACAATGTGTCGATGTCGACGGTCTACCACTCCATTTTGTTCCGAAGTGTGTGGGGAGTGGTAAAATGAGAATTACCATTTTGTTGAAGATAAGGGATGAAACTAATGTATTCTCCCCCATTGTCTGAGAAAAGAGAGGGAAAGAGAGGAGTTTGGAAAAATTTCTTGACAAGTGTTTTAAAGATTGGAAATAATGTGGAGATATCTGATTTTCTTTTAATGGGGTAAAACCATGTATATTTGGAGAAAAAAATCAACAAATATGACATAGTATTGATATCCATCGTGAGAAATTTTGATTGGTCCCCAAACATTGGAGTAGACAAGTTCAAGTGGTTTAGACACTTTAAGTGAATTTTCTCCAAAGGGTAGTTTATGACTATTATTCAAGGAACATGCATCATGATGAAACAAATTATTCGAAACATTATTGTAATCAAGTCCTAAACTATTTAGTAAACACTTTCGAATGTTGATAGACGAGTGTCCAAGTTTATGATGCCATGATGGGAGAGAGCCAGAATTCTTGGTGCTTGAGTTGAATTGAAAACGAGGAAAAGTATGAGATGCATAGTAGACATTGTTAATGTTCAACCCCTGCATGAGTTGCGCCCCCGTGCAAAGATCCTTAACGAAAAAATGAAAAGGAAAAAAATCAATGGAAACTTGGTTAGTCTTGCAAAGTTTAACAACCAAGATGAGATGATTATGCAAACATGGAACAAGTAATACATTTGATAAGTTTAAAGGGCTGGATGGAGTGGGAATCGATACATGACCGATATGAGAAATGGAGAGGGTATTAGCATTACCAAGGACGATCTCATCGGGTCTCCATATTCGAATAGGTTGTGCAAAAATACTTGGTCGGATGTGGCATGGTTAAAAGATCCACTTTCAAACATTAGCGAAGAGACATATTGGGAGTTTGCCATGGAAAGGTTGACGGTCGAGTTCATTGTTGCTGGAGCCAAAGCAAGATTATTGTGTTGTAGGAATCGTGCAAACTTTCGAAACTCCTTGGTTTTATGACCTGGAATATTACAAAATTGACAGAAAATATTGTTACGATTAGTTCTAGAATGTGACATGTGACCACTGTTCCCATTGTTAGTGTTTCGTGGGCCAAAGGTATTGGACCTGTTTTGGTTTTTGGTGGTTGAGTTGGGCCTTGTAAAGCTTCGGCCTGCGTGAGATTGTATGGTGCTGGTCCGTTGTGTGAGATTGACATGTACTAATTGGGACTATAAGTTTGGCATCCAACAATGACATTTCATGATCAACCAACTTCTCATAGAGATCAGAGAAGGCAATGGTAGTGTGTCGAGTTTTCAGTGTAGCGGAAATACCCTTTTAGTCATCACCGAGGTGAGCAAGAATATGAATGTAAGGTCATCATCATCGATTGGTTTCCTTTGATTGGTAGTGAGAATTGTAAAGGAGCCAACAAGGATGATGGAAACGGAAGATAGACAAGTTTGACTTTATGCCTTTGATTAGGTATTCCTTATACTATCTAGCTTTAGAATTCTGTCTCTTTCTTGTTGTATTGCATTAATGGTATCAAAGCTTCCGATTTTCGAAGCTTCATCAATTTATATATCCATGGTTAATGATACTAGGAAACAGGAGATTGACAAGGTTGGAAGGAGCATGAACATTCTTTTATCGAATTGAAGGCGTTACAAGTATAGCCAAATCGAGCTTAACAAAAGTTTAATGGCGGAATTATAAACATTAGTGGAGCAATTGTTGAATAATCAAAGGGAAATGTCAATAACCAATAAAATGATTAGTCAAAGATGTTAAGGAAATTGAATTTCAGAAGTTTAACAGAAAGGATGTCGATGATTGGTTGTATTGTTGTGAGCATTTCTTTACGATGGATGAGACACCAAACAACATGAATAGTCGATATGTGTTAATTTATCTACAAAATGATACAGTGTGATTGCACTTGTTCATGCATTTAAAAGGAGCTGCGATTGTAGAACTATAGTGGGTGGAGTTTATTTAAGCTATTACCAATCGGTTTTCAAAGACATAGGAAATTGCGTTGTTGCAACAATCAGGTGAAGAGTTTGAAGAATATTACAACAAATTAAATTCACTACTCAATAAGGTGAACATCATAGATTCTCAAGCCTGTAATTTATTCTTAAAAGGATCAAAGGGGCCTGTTTAAATGTTTTTACCAAAAACTTTCAATGAAGCATTTCGGTTAGCTAGAATTTAGCACATCAACCATACCTATTTGTGGAACAATTTGAGTAACAATTTTGTGTCGGGAGGGTCCTCTACCACCAAAATATTGGAGTAACTTTCCCAGTATAGCAACACCTTTCAATACAATAAAGCTACCCTTGTTACCGACACTAACTATTTAACCTACTAAATCTATCACTACTAGAAATACAAATGTAAAAACTCTTACTAGTAAAAAATGGCTGCCAAGAGGGCTTATTGAGAATACTTCAGGAGTGTGAATACTTCTGGAGTATAGAGAAGTTTTCTCTTGATCATAAATGTAAAAAGAAGTAAGAGTTCTTGACTGTGGTGCAAGGGGAGGAAGCTAACGATTTGTGCTCATTGCAAGATGAAGAAAAGGACCCATAATTATATGTTAATGCTTTTATGCGCAGTCATTATTTTTCAATAATAAGCATCCATGAGTGTATTGACGTAGAGAAATTACATATTCTCATTGATTCAAGGTTTATATATAATTTCATTAATTCAAGATTGGCCATGAAGATAATAATGTGAAGTTCAAGATACAAACCTCTTAAGGTTAGTATGGATGATGGCAAGCAATTCTCGTATACTCATATGCGGGGTAAGTGGTTTACTACTAAATTTGTGATTTGATGTGGCCCCAAGTGTGGAGAAGCAATGTATTTTCTTTTTGGAGGCTCAAGATCGCTTGTTCAAAGGGGCTTCAGTACTTGGGCTAGAAGTCTCCGTTTTGGGCCTACGACCAGTTGAAACGACCGTTTGACCAAGGAACACATCTTCACAAATGGCCGTAAGCAGTTTGGGTCATCGTTTAGGCCCAGAAACGGCTTATTTTATTTGTTATTTTACTTTTTGTCTTATTTCTAGATTTTATTGGACTTTATTGTTGGCCCAGAATTTGGCTCGTTTATGTTTTGTGGTCCGTTTGACACTTGGTTTGCTTTTTATATGCATATAAGCAATGGTAGAAGTTTAGCTTTTAAAGTTTATAAAAAAATATTTTTTCTCCCTATCATAGTGTGTATTAGTGTGTGAAACCTTGATTATCAGTATTCTTTTTTAATTAACGATAGTTAGAAGAGTTGTTTCGGGGTATTTTTAGTGAATCAACATGTTCAATTATTATCTTTTGCTTCCACTTACATCAGAATTCCTCTTGAAACATACGTTAGATAATATCCCTTATGAGTTGAAGGGTTTAGTTGATATAAGGTGTTGTTTTGCTCTACTATAAGGCACACAATGTTTTTCAAAAACACAATGTTTTTCAAAAACTTATCAATGTATCAGCTCAAATACGTAGCTTACATGTTGATATTGATAATGAGATTAAAGCATATGGTTTTAAAATTTTGCAACTACAAGCAGACTCCAAATTAGATGACTTATTAGGTAGATTATGAGATGTTTTCGATACGTCATATCAACTTCAAAGACATTGACCATCCTATTGCACTAGAGGAGGGTAGTGTCCCCAATAATCAAAAACCATGTTGATATTATTTTCTAGAAAGATGTAATAGAAATAATAAAAACTAAAATAAAGGAATCATGTGTTACTAGAGATAATCATAGTGAGTAATTTGTTCCTTTAGTGGTTCTTGTTAAAGAAGAATGGATAATGGAGAATGTGTGGATTACAAGAGATCGAATGATGCTACGACCCAAAATAATCCTTATTTAACTCATTGATGAGTTGCTAAATGAACTACGACAATCAAATATCTTTACAAAGAATGAATTAAGATCAGGTTATCATCAAGTATGTATATTTGAAACCCGAAGGGACGAATGGCCCATTGTTGATTAGATAAGATGTACTCTTGAGTGCATCAACCTAGAATATCTTGGGGAGCCCTACTTTAACCTAATGTTCCTAGCCCTCTCTCTAAGTGTTCTTTCTATTCTTTATGTAACTCCATTTTGCTAAGGAGTTCCTAGGACTATCTCGATCATCTTGATTGAGTGTTTGGCATAATACCCCATAAAATCTAGGCTTATTTGTTCTCCACCATTGTCCAACTTCAGGCATTTCAAATTAGTAACATTTTTAATAGCAACTTCCAATTTCTTATAAGTATAGCCGTCATTTAAAGTTACCTAATAAACTAAACATCTTAAAGATGAGATTAAAGTTGGTCATAGACATATGTATGGACTAGCCTAGCTCCTTGGCTCTAGGTGTCTTATCTATCTTCATAAACATTTTTCTATTTCCTAAGGACACATGTTCACAACCTGTATTTTAATTTCTTCATGTCTAGAATTTTACCCTTTGCTACTAACATCTTTAACCCTTTATTATGGTCTAAGCCGCTATTACCACAAATTAGATGCATTCAGACTAGGTGTCACTACATTGACACCATCAATAGGTATTTGTACATGTATAATATGCATTTTTTTCTTTCCTCGGGCGATAACTAGATTTCCTTTATAACTTTCATTTTTCCACCACCAAAGTGAACATCAAGCCTTTGATCATCTAGCTAACCAACTAAGATCAAATTCCTCCTTAAATTTAGGTAACCTTGACATTTTTAAATATCCAAATGGTTGCCAGGGAGGTCTTCTAGGTCAACATCACAATCCCTATAAGGATAAATTTTCAGTATTACTTGTTCACATATTCTTGACCATATCTAGGAATGAGACAACATGGGAGGAAGCACCTAAATCAATGTTGTAGGATTACATAGAATTTTGAACACAAGAAATGAGAGTTAGTTCCAGATAAACTGCTGACCACTATAACTATACCTGAGCCACTTTCAGACAAGAAGATAGTAGGAGGAGAGCTTGCATCTCATCATTAAAGTCTATGTTAAAGAAGCTAAATATTAACATGTGTGATAATAAACATTTCTTCTCTCATCTTGATGTTAAATACATACTTATTAAGAAATTTCTTGTTGGATGTTGACGAGTTCTTGTACATATTAGACAGAGCCTTCAACTTTCATTTGTAGTTTTTTCTTTGACAATGTTATAAACAACATTTTTTGTTAGGATAACCTGACTACTCCTATGGTTTGTCTATTTAGCAATTCCCATTCTATAACAGTCATCTTTTCTAGCGTATGAGTAACACCCAACATCAGAAGATGTAAACTTCTATGATAAATTAAGTCTCAATTTTCATTCTCCAATAACAACAATCTGGTCCATTATACTTTCTATCTTGATCATACTGCCCTTAGTCGTGGTATTAAAATGCACAGTTAAATTTTAACAACATAATAGAATTAACACAAAAGCAGAAGAATTTTAACCTAAAATAGTAGATATTTTACCAAAAAAAAATTTCTAATGGAGAAAGTTTTGCCAAAAAATTACTTCTCGAAAACCTTTTCCCCATCAAAATTTTCTCCTAGAAAATTTAACCAAAAACATCACCCAAAGTTTTGTATCTAAAAGATTTGCTTAAACACTTGAAACGCTATGTTCTGTATGAAAAAAAAATGTCTGAAATTCTTTCACTCAAACCCTAGCGATGACAACCTTTTTGAACCGATAGAAAAGCATGAACAACGGTTGAAATTGGACGTCTTGTGCAAGCAAACAATGTTTTACAGAAATTGTTTTTAATGAACGAGAGCTGAAAGTTGTGATATCAATTGTTTGGCATAAAAGGTTCACACAATCACATGTTAGTAATAGTCGTATAGAATGAGTATAGTGATTTAAAGTGGCTTGTTGTCAATTTAACCTACATTCACTATGCTATAACTAGAGTTTATATTCTTAGGTGCTAAAAATTTTTACAAGTACATAACACTTACTAGCAAACTTCTTGACTAACAAGTTAATCTCAACTAGGCCTCATCGTCACGGGGTTCAACCAGGTAATAGATGAGTGATTTGTAGGTGTTAAATATGCATAATCATATATTTTGAAGACACAATATATGCCTATCATACTAACATTTAGAATTGAATATTTCAAAACTAACACAAACTAAAAAGATATATGCTTTAAAGAGACTCCAAGTGAAACAAATATTTAGAGTAAATAAAAAAATAGTTTTGATATAAAAATAATTAACAAATTAAAATAAAATTAATCAGTTAGTATATGACAAGAAACGTAAACTAGTGGTCCCATTCAAATGTTTTGTTATACTAAAGGAAAACTTACATATTCATTATTGGAAATTAAATCATTATAGGTCAATGGTGAACAAAACGTGACATGAGGCATGTGTTTACATTCGTGATCACAATAAACATTGAACAAGAAGATGATACGAAGGGCCCCCCACGAATATGCATTCAAAGTTCAAAAGAAATTTATTTACTTAATAAGATTAATACAAGTGTTCAAATTTGAATATCTGAAAATTTCGGATAGTGGTTTTAACTATCACCATCCGATAAACTTGATAAAAAAATAATTTTTATTAATTTTTTTTTGGATATCCAATTTTTTTATTAAAATCTCCAAAATATCGGAAAATATCCGAAATATTTAAATAATATTTTGTAATAATTTTTATTTTTTTATTAAAATATTTCGCATATTTTGGATATTTCAAATATCCTATATATATCCGCAAATTCTCAAAATCACTATCCGGATTCGAATCCAAAAAATTCCAAAAATATGAAATTCGGATATCCGAATATCGAATTTTCGGATATTTCGGATTCGGTTTCGGATACTTTTTAACAACCCTATTGCTTAACCCCACGTGCAAGAGATGCAAAATGGTCCAATTTTTAATGAATCGAGATAATCGTTTGTCCCGGTATAAATAGTAAGTACATGTTCTTCTACCGTGAGAGGGGCGGATTGGGATTGTTTAAGCAATTCATGTAATTGTTAACCTCTTGCTAATTGATTCTAAGTATTAACTTATAAATACCTATCTATTCAATGTTCAAATAAGATTTACAAAGTACAAGAATGGTAAATGGACTTGAGGACTAATAAAAAATGGATGTGAATATTGGGAAACCCCTAGGTTATAAATTAACACCTTGTCATTCTATATGTGTTGTATAGCATCATACGATGCGATAGAGCCAAAAACAATTCCTAACATTCTCTATCGTACTAGGTGTCACATCAATTGTCGGCGGAGGCTATATGCGGCGTATAGCCCTATACAAGACATGTGGCTTAGTTTTTTTTCTCGCCTAACTCATAGTGCCATAACACTATACGTTGCATATAGGTCTTGTTAACCTACCCATTTCAGCTACACGTGAAGTATGGTGTTATATGCCACGTATAGCTCTACCGAATGACTGATTTGACATAGCCTAGCTTTGTCATCTAAAAATGTTATACATGGTGTATGGTTCTATACGACGCATATAGGGGTTTTCAAAGGGAAGAGATATCAAGACAACTCCCAGTTTTAAATCAACACCTCACAGTCTTGTACGTGGTGTATAACACCATATGCCGCGTATAGGGCGATAAACATTCGTTGACAATCATCTGTTGCACTTGGTGTCATGTCGTTTGTCAGTGGTGGCTATACGTGGCGTATGACACCATAGACGACGTATAGCCTTGGTTTTTTCGCCTAACTCATTATACGCGCTTATACCTATACATGGCATATGGTGTTATACGTCACGTATAGTTTTGATTTCAATTTTTTCTCTATACTTTTGTATGTCTTTTTTGTTGTGAATAAATAATTTTATGTCAAATAGTTTTATGTTATTACTTGTTTTTGTAGTTTAACTAACCGACGAAATAAATAACACAAACAGTCATAATTTAACTGAACAATCGAGTCAACAATGAAACATTAATACAAAAATAATATATATAAATAACAAAGTTTTTACATACATAACAAAATAAAAGTTACATTTCTAATAATAATATAAAACTACGACGAGTCTGGATAATGTCGAGGTGGTGGCAGTTCTAAAAAACGGATGCTTGCGGCATGCGCTCACGCATTTTTGAGCTGAACGTGCCACTCCTTAAAATTCTCAAGTTGATCGAGCCAGGAATCCTGCTCACATGAACTCTTATTAACTTCATGTATAAATGTGTAAATGTGTCGAGGAATCCCACTCCTTAAATGCCTTTGTACATATAGGTAGCTTCATATCTTTGTAAATGTGTCGAGGAAACTATGGCTGATGTGGCGGCTCATGCGTCGGTGGCTGCTGCAGATCATCAATGCCAACCTGCTGAACGGGTGTTGGGTGCTAGATCTCGCTAGCTCGAAGAGAAAATAGTATTTCGCCTAGAAAGTAGCGTATAATAAATATGTCAAACAACGTTCGACGTTCTAGTCTCACATGCTTAATCACTGTAGATACTTACAAGATATCGAGGAAGATAACCAAACGCTAAAGCACTCAACGTAATATACGACCCATCGTGCACCGTTCGTCGCTCCTATCAATGATAATAATACACAAAATTCTCTGCGAGACATCTCGCTAGGTTGCACCTGAGCAAACAATATAAGTAGAATAAGTCGGGAATAATGCATCACTCCCGAATCTTTCCAAGTCTTATGATGGATGTGGCGATCATCATATGTAAATATCGAATGAGAGGGTCTTTCATACTAATGACCTTGCCCTTAGTCCTCTGAAATGAAACATCAACAATCTGAGGCCTTATATGGATTTGGATACCTTCCCTATCAGACGCTTTTAAATCGTGAAGGGTGGGCGCCTGAGGGCGTGCCACTATCAAAGTGGACAATATCTGGTACAGTAATTGGGTTGTTACAAATGGTATCAAAGCTAGTGTTGGATTGGTGTGCAAGCGAGGTAGTTAGTCTCTCAAGTGGAAATGATGTAACATCCCACATTGGTTGGGAAAGGGAACGAAAGCTTCCTTATACAGAGCTAGATATCTTCCGTATAAGACCCATTTTAAAACCATGAGGGGTGGGCACTTGATGCATGTCACTACTAAAGCAGACAATATCTTGTACGATACCTAGGTTGTTACATGTGATAAAATGACTTGAACCTGGATCGAAACTACTACCTCGACACCAACTACACCAACCACAAGTCCAACACAATAGGTAATCTCTCATCTTATGCCAATAATATCATTCCAATCATCTCTCTCGTTTAAATATATCTCTTTATGGTCTAAAACAATCACTTAGAGCTTGGTACCAACTCTTTTGGCCATCAAAGCCATTTCTAAGGTATTTCATTTACTAAAAACCAACATGGAGTTTTCTTATCTCAACACACCTATACATAGGACATTATCTTATCATGCTAAGATGAGTTCCTACAACCCTGTTCATTTGCTTGTTGACACCACAAACAAGATAGCATCGATGCTGATGATATTATCGATGATCAGACCGCTTATCACAACATGACAGAGGCTTTGTAGTATTTTACCCAACCAAATATATATTATGTTGTCTAGCAGATGGGAATGTTGTTGAAAAAACACAGATGACTACTTCTAGTTCTAGTGTAGAGGAAAAATATAGAGGGATTGCGAATGTTGTTGAAAAAAATTGTTAGATCCGATACTTACTACTTAAATTAGTCTCTCACGCATTGTTGTGTTCCTGAGTTCATTTAAGAAAGAGAAAAGAAGGAAAATGGATGGAAAGAAAAAAAAAACAGTTGTATTCAAAAATTTTATGTATTGAAAATAAATGAAAATAAAAAAGTTGTATTCTCAAGTTTAGTTAAGAAGAAAAAAGAAAAGAAGTGAAATGAATCATACCAATTTAGAAGGAAGTGAAAACAAAAAAAAAAGAAAATAAGAAAAGAAAAAGAAAGGAAAAAAAGAGAAAATAAATTATTCCTTTTTTTTACATTTTTAAGTAAACTCAGAAACACAACGTAAGCACACTTCTTGTGTTTATTGTGATAATGTTAATGCAATTTACCTGTCCACCATCCAGTTCAACATCACCAGTACCAAGCATATTAAGATAGACGTTCAATTTGTCCATGAAAATGTGTAGTATCAAATGCGTGTATTACAAATGCCTTCTCGTTATAAAATCGCCGTCATCTTCACAAAGGGTTTACCACGAGTTCTATTCAATGACTTTTGAGCTAGTCTAAGCATCCACAATCCTCCTTATACTTAAAGGTATATTAGACTAAGATATGTTTTGTTATACCTTGTAATCATTATATATGGAAGCCATAAGTAAATTCTACGTTAATGAGAAAGTAAAAGTGATTTGGCAATATTCTATCAGTGAACCGCCACTAAATCAGCCTTCTAAAATTGACTTGAGAAGATTTGGGACGAGCAACAAAAGAAGAGAGGGGGATGAAAAGGGTGGGAGTAACCAAGAAGAATAAAACGGTCATTTAAAATCTCATTTAACAAAATATACAATTTTGTATTATTACAAATCCTTATATAAAAACACCCAAATTATTTATTAAGGAAAAATAATGAAACTCGAAAGTTGTTTTATATTTTTAACTAGTAAATGTGCGACACTGTTTTGAAGGATATGTGTTATCTTAACTGAGTCCACCTATTTGTTTTCCAACTAAGACCGCACCCCCAATACGCTCAGGAGGAAACCTATTGCTGAGAAAAACCTCTAACCTAACTCTAAGTGCTTAACATGATACTTGAACATATGATCTCCTAATAGTTATATGTCACGATTACATTACCTTAATCTATTGTAGAGGTTTTAGAAAGGTTATTTGATACCATTTTAACGTATATTTATAATACATTTTTGCTTAATACCATAAGCTAATTGGAACCATTTAGCCCAATCACACAATTTCTTTGCAAAATTTTAACCTTATCAACTCTCAAAAGTTTATAAAACTTTAACCATAAATGTTAAATTTATCACAATAATTATTATTTTTACAAGTCCCTTCACTTGCCACCAATTGTTAAACCATAACAAAATTATTATTATTTTCGAACGACAAATGTATGATTTTTGTTAAGAGGATAAGTGTTATTTTAGCTATGCCTATTTAACTGTTTCTTAGTTGGATCGCACCTCCAATTTCTTTAGAAGAAAATCTTTTACTGGAAAAACCCACTAACTCAACTGTAAATATTTTGATTAGAGTAAAACGTTAACCATAACCTTCACGTGTCTATATATTACTAGAAGGGTGGCCGCGTAACGGTGTGTCATTTTACATCCGGCACATACATTTAATATTTTGTTATTCTTGTAATAGTTTTACAAAAGTCTATTATGATTTTTCTAAACTAAAAACTACTTATACATATACACATTAACTTATTGTACCTCACAAAATACAGATTTGTTCAACAAAAATTTTACATTAAAACGCTTAAAAAACGCAGGTTAAGTTATAATGTTAAAAGTTATAGTATCTTAAAATACACGTCTTATATGTTTATATATATATATATATATATATATATATATATATAATATAAATGAATAAGATATTTTAACCGGTTAAACTAAATATAATCGATAATAACAAAATTAATAATCTCCCGGTAGGCTTTTGTTGTACTTCACTCACTTCGAGACGAATAAGAAATCGTGTGTATGTGTGTGATTTTACACCTTCTTGCTGCTTCTCGTTCTTTTTCTCATTTTATTCCTCGTCGGTTGCGATTCGGAACAATACAAAAGATTCTCCAACGGTGCGTTTTCGCGTGTGTGAAACAAATCCTCCATTAATGCTCTCATTTCATCCCACCATCAGAAGCACACTTCTTGCAATCATAACAGTAAGCACCAATCTCACATGGGTTCTTGTTAATTTCCACCAATTC
>BJCM01077367.1:0-14082 GCA_018326385.1 Flaveria bidentis
AATATTTTAATTAAGTATATTATTTTATTTAAATATTTAAGTATATAACTTATATAAATCTTCATATTTATAATAACTATAATACTAATATTTTTCTAGGGGCATATTATAAGTTTAATAATTTTAATATTTATTTATATTTTTACAATAAAAGTGAGAGGATGATAGAATGATAATTTTACATATGGATTAAGACACCCATATGAAAAGTAATGCTTAAATTTCTAATTATTTTATTTTATTTATGCCCTTACAATAAAGTATAATATATGATTGTTTATAATACAAATGCTAAAACATATACACGTGGTCAAACAAAATTGTCATTTACTTTCTATGTCGTTTATATATTGTGATTGGGCACTAATCCCTCTTCCTCTTTCCTTTATCAGTTGTTAACAGCTCAATAACAATCAATTTAATAATTTGTGGTGATAATTTCTCCATTAACTTTCTTCGATATATGCAAATCACCACCAAAAACTAACTCTATTGATCATAAAACTCTAACCTACATTCATAAAATAAACCTCCCTAAGATCTAGGTAATAAGTGATTTCTGATCATAAATACCACTCATATTTTCACTATTCTTATTGGGATAATATAATTGTCTTAAAGACTTTTGTAATATACATAATTATTTTCTTTTATTCAAATTTTTCAATAATTATGTTTTGATTTTTTAATTTACGTCATAACGCACCGAGCCGATACCGACTAAAATCGAATTTTCAAAAAATCATGCAACAACCGTACCGTTGCAACGCGCAGGCATTTCCAACTATATATGTAAAATATGTTAGTTAATGACATATTATTTAATATGTTTTGAAAAATAATTACAATAATAATAAATATTATCATATTAATACTGATACTATTATAAGGTTAGTAACAATAACAACAACTATAATATTTGGTTATTATATTAGTTACAATATAATATTGTGTATTTGTCGTGCTATTGTATCTATAACAATTTAATGTTCGATAATTTTATCATGACAATATAATAATGAATCACTAAAACATGTGTAGCGACAATCCAAGTGCATATATAGTTGAACTCACTGAAATTATAATAATCCAATAACTATAATTATGACGTTATTTTATACACTCCAAATCAAACCGCGGCAAAGCGCGGGTCTAACGCTAGTTTAATATAAAAAGCCTAATAAAGATTCTAGGTTTTACATATGTTCTTTTATTGTTTTTAATGAGTGTGATATTTTGATCATTGTGTCAAATACATAAATCATTATGTCTAATATCTCTAGTCATCATATCTTATTTATCAAAGTTGTCTTTTACATTTTAGAATATTTTATGTTATTTTATGTATTCTATAACTTTATTGTTATTTTATCATTATGTTTACATATTTGAAATACACAATAAGTTTATTTCATAAATATATAACTAATTATTTTAGAAAACACAAATGTAATATACAATAACACATGTATTGTTGTGTCTTATGTTTTATATCAATTTGTGATATTTTTTCGTTGTTTTTTAAAGTATTAGATAACTTAGTTAGTATTTTATCATCATGTTTTACATATTAGAAGTAAACAATGATGTTAATTCACTATTGTGTTTTTTAAAACTCATTATTGTGAAAGAACATAATTGTGTTTAGGAAACACAATGAAAAACAAAAAAAGACAGAATGAAAAACAAAAAAAAAGTGATGTAATTTTTTAACATTTATTTATTTGATAATTTTTTTAAAGATAAAGAGTTGTTTGTTTTTATAGTGTAATTGTTATTAAAAAATAATATCATATGTAAAGTTATGAAAATATAAAAAATAGAAGAACTTGAACGAAAGTCAACAAAAAAATTGTGACTAAAATATCATTCCAAACAACTTTCAACATACCATTTGATTTCAGCATTGGTTAAATTACTTAATTATATAACAAAATCTAACAAATGTTTGTAGCTAAATGATATCAGTTGTTTGTAGCTGAATGATATCTGACATGTATATGGTGATGTTTATCTTCACAAGATTAGAAGCATGTTTTCTTTAAACTAAATTTAAAACTAATACATCAAGCTTCTTATACAAAATTTGGCGTATACATCGTTAAATCTTGTTAATGTATGGCTGACAACCAATTTTATAATGCAGGCTGAAAAAAAAACTCGTAACCAGACCAGACCCATTAGCCCATTGGGTCAAACCCAAACTATATAAGAGCCCAAAGCTACAACACATTATCGTTTAAAGGACAAAAGTCACAAACCAGTGAACCACCACCAACTCTATATCAATACAACATATAACACAAACTAAAAGATAAAAATTCAAATTCAATAAACTTTGACATCATCACACTTAACTTGAAACAATGGCAAGAAACTTCAAGACTGCAGCTTTTTGTTAAGCTTTTTGTTCATTCAACTTTCGCCCAATCTTTACGGATATCGAACGTATAGTTGATCTCCAAGTAGCACTTGTTGTCATCATCAACAAACTGAAAACAAAGAAAAACCAAGTGTGAAGTGATGATGATATTGAAACAGTATCATTTGCCCCTCAACTCATGGGCCAGCAGAATGATGGGTTACTTTAAAAAGCAAAAAAGAAATCTCAAAATGGCATTTGGTACATTTAAAAAAGATAGACATGTGTTTGATTATCCTTTTGAACTTCTAACACGATTTTGACACAACAACACACTTTCTAACAAACACCGTACCCAGTGGCAGATCCAGAAAATTTCACCCCAAAACAATGTCTATTAAAATAATTTACATTACCTTTGTTTTAGCAGAGTAGGTTCCTCTTGCAAAGTAACCAGACGGGGTTGTCTCCTCAGGCATCTCATAAGTATATGCTTCTTGTTGAGGACCAAATGTTCCTAGCATATGTTTCACTCTATCCACTGACAGTTTTTACGTAGTACATGAAAGATAATCACATTTAATGTACGAAATAAATAAAGAGCGTTCTGTATTGCATTTAAGCAATGCACATATGCTTTTATGCGGTTCATGACATCATACTTAAAGTTAGTTATGTATTAAAATGCTACAAGCTATTGCGCGTAATGCTTACCTCTGACACGAGTTCTCCATACATTGTTGGTGTACTTTAAACCTGAAACAATGTTATGGCTAACATGAAACTTGAACCTCAAACTATAACGACAACCTTCTTTAAGCGTAAACCATAACCCTTTCGGTTTCCCATCTTCGGGTACTGCAAGAACAATGTCGGATCTCCCAGGAGACGCGATCGAAAGGCTGATGATTTTCACTTCTGGTTCGAGTGATTCTGCAAACAAATTGAACAAATTACTTACACAAATTACCTCATTTTCAACCAATTTAACATAATTGAACACCAAAATCAAACAGTAGTACAGTACCTCCAACATTATTAATATCAACATTTCCAAGTAGCTGTTCTTTCCACTTTCTGAGGCTCTCATCATCCTACAATCATTCGATTTAAAAATTAACAAAATCAACCAAATTGAGTAATTAGAATTGGGAATTGAGAAATGAGAAAGATTTTCAGTACCTTATCTTTCTCAATATGTTCTTTGAGGGAACACTGAGGACCCAATTCGATTCGATTATCGTCTGCATCATCTTCACCTTCATCTTCACTCTCATAAACAGAGGAATCACTCTCTGTTCTCTTCATGCTCTGTTTTTCCTCCACAATTTCTTCAAACCCATTTGTCTTTTCTTCGCTAGCAACCGATTCAACTGCCAACGACATCGATTCATCAAAGGGTACTCAACCAATTTGCAAGATTCTTGAGTCGATTATGATGAAATCCACATGGGAATTGACGAATTAAAGGTCAATTTGAAGCACCCAACTGGGAGAAAGTGAAATTGGTTGTTTCTTGAAGTGGTTGATGATGTTTGTTGTTGGGAAAAGTGAAATTGTATGGAGTAACGGTGGTGTAACGCTGAGAACATCCAAGAAATGTGAAGATTGAAAGCGGTGAAATCAAGAAACAGGGGGAAATGGGTTTGATTTAAGGGTGGTGAGTGATAATGTTTTAAAATAAATTTATTGTGTTTTTTTGATTTGGAGATATTCTGTTTTTTCTTATGTGAAATGTTCTTATTTTTATATTTAAAGTTTTTAATTGAGCAATCGGTTAGCATCCTAATTGTATTTCGACTAAAATATTCTAAATCTAGACTAATTTGAATTTGTGATTTTTAAGCTAATTTAACTACAATATTCCAATAGGAGTTATACATATAATTTTATGGTTTTTTTATACTATCGACGTGTTAACTTTTTTTTAATTTACTTTTTGGTGCATGGCCTCTATTAAAAATAATTTCGATTAGGTTTAAGAAATGATTCCTTTATCCTCAGTTTAGTTAATTAAATTAATATTATATCATTAAAAAAAGAGGAGTAAAGATTTTTATAACATCTGTAATTCAAAATTTAAACGTTTTAGTGCTCGAGGTAATTAAATTAGAATATAATATAATTTAACAAATATATGTGATTATGGGCAAAAAGAAAAAGAAGTAAAAAACAAAAAGAGAAAACCCACATTCTGACACAATATTCACAAGGATGAGGTGGTCCAAGTTAATCTGTCTTTCAACAATTAAATGTAGGCATGTAATTATTCTAAGTATTTAAATGATTAAATTAATTTCAATTAAATGAGCATTCACATCCCACTAATTATGTTTTTTATATTATAGAATATAGTTTTAACTGTAGTGAGTGGAGGATGAAAATATGTTACTGTTAATTTTTATATTTGATAAAACATTATAAATTTTTATTAATTTTAAATAATTTTTAAAAATGGTTGTGAGTAAAGTAAAGAGGAAAAATAATGATAAATATATAAAAAAGTATTATTTAATTAAAAATAAGAGAGAAAAAGTAATGATTTTAATGTAATTATATAGATGAAGATGAAAAGTGAGATGTGAATGCTCTAAATAATATATTTTCTTCTACTTATATTAAATTATCGGAACTGATTCATTTATTTATTATTAAGAATCTAGCGAAAAAATTATAACAGTAAGAGACTAAGTAATTTTTCTAACTAATTGATTTTTCACCCTTCCTTATCTCTCTGGTTATCGTAATAAAAGTTATACATATGTGTAAGTCAAAAAAATTATAGTAAATTTACACATATGTAGATGTTTATAGTTTGTTAATGCATAAAAAATAACACATATTAATTCAAAAATATTCACCTAATAATGAATTTTAAGAGCCATGTTAAAATTTTACATAGATAAACAAATAAATAATTTTAATGTGTTTCATAATTCTCATATTTTCCATACTTTTGTAAATATCTTTATTTAATATATTAACTTGGTTTTACATGTGTAGGTAGAGCCAATTCATGAGATGAATGTGACTTGTGCTTGGGCTGAGCACATGAAGTTTGGGTGTTTGAGAGTTATTAGTTTTGTTGTTTTATCTATTTTTATCATAGGTTTCTAGTTTGGATTGAACCATTTCACCATCTCTTTTAATATCTTTATCTTTTTACTATGATATTATTGCAACGACACATTTAATATGTTTTTTTAAAAATAATCGAATCAAATGAGTTATTTATTAAATAAAAAATAACTATATAAAAAGTAAAATCAATTAAACAGATCAAAAGTTACCTAAAATTATCCTCAATGAACGACGTAGTCTTGCTTAAAGCCTTAAACAACCCTCTCTAAGATGAGTCGATGGTCGATCCTGAAGCTTTCAGACTCCCACCCTAAAACGTCTCATGATGATTGGTTGTTTTTTGTATATATACTATTTTTTTTGTTATTTCATCATTTTATTGAAATAAATATATCCAGGCATATTGGTCCTGAATACATAAATACTATCTTTTCAAATCGTTGCATGACCATAACTTATTTATCATAAAAAATGAATGGTTTTAAAAACTTTAAGCATGGCTTAAGCCAATTTAAACACAAAATTTGGTAGTTTATGTCTAAAACAGCAAACTTTAAACTCCAGGGACCTTAACTGCCAACTTTCAGGGACTCTTGAGTCTTGACAAGATTACAACAATCAAAGGTGTACAAACCTTTTTATTAGGTTCCGGTTCTAAAGAGGTTACCATTTATATCAACGAAAGTCAAAACCTGTTCTTGATAACTAGTTCCGGCTCCAAACCGGTTACCATTTGTATAAACGAAAGTTAGAACCGGTTTTCGATAACGATTTTAGGTTTCGGTTGGTTTGTTAGTTTTAGTTCTTGAACCGGTTATTTTTTACGCCTCCAGAAAGATTCAAGAATGTGGGTAGCAGGCTTCAGCTTGGGTCTGTTCGGCCCAGTGGATTAGGACTTGCAGCCATTCCCCAAAGCTTACACCCTGATAGGCCCATTGGTTTAAAGTTTAAACTATCTCATGTGCATAATTTTATGCAAACATTAAGCTTTTGATATATTAATCGTATTGGCCCTTTTGAAACTTTATGTTGGACTTTAACTTAGGACATCAAAATCTGGTTAATTAGTTAATGTATTAGTAGGCCTGCATTTATGTAATTTTTTTTTATTTTAATAAAAAAGTAACTAAAAGTGATATATGTTAGCATCACATTACTTCCAATCAAAATTTTCTCGTTTATCTATCTCGTTAATTAATTACATTAGTTACTAATAATACTATTCAATTTTTTAGATTAAAAATATGCTTATAATAAATTAAAAAAAATTATAAATGCTATTTCTAAACAAACAATTTTTATAAAATAAGAAATATTTTCACAACATCAATCTTTTTTTTAATTGAAAATATTTTAAAATTAGTGTTTATAAAAAGTAAAAGTTTTATAAAGCAATAATAATTAAAATTGGGAGTTATAAAAAGAAAATTTTAGAAAATGATATTTTTCTAAAACGATGTATTTAAATTTGAAACAAAATGTTCAATATTTTTTTAGAAAAATAATAAAAAGGTTAAAAGTAAAAGTACAAAAAGTTGGCATCATTGTTTCGTTCTTTATAGTCATTATTATACGTACTTTTAGTTATATCTAATTTCACAATATTATTTTCTTATTTATAATTTTCATTATATTTACTATTTTATTTAATCAATGCGTGCAACACACGGTTTACTAAAGTTAGTTAAGAATATGTAGAAGTCAAAACGTATGTAAAAGTCATGGTCATTGGGTTTGTGTCACGGGTCAAACATGTAATTAAAATACCTGCAAATAATTGCCTAATGACAATAGAGTAACTATCAAGCCGACTGAGGGTTATGGTCACATGATGGACATAATTAGTTATTATTGTATATCTACGAATAGGTTTAGAGGGTCGTAAACACGTCACAGAATCAGTCATAAACCGGGTGCAAAATCTGTCATTTACCGGTTGCAAAATTGTGGTCACAAAACTATATTGCGACCGCAAATTGACAATAGCTCAATTCGGTCTAACAAAATAACCCACTCTCGCAAAGCAATCACGAAACAGAATTGCCCATGGAGGTTTTTGTGACCACGAATTTGTCCTAAGTTAGTTGCAAATCGCATTTTGTGACCGAAAAATACAGTCGCGAATACCTAGTCTCTAATAGTGTCATGCACCGGTGCCCACAATTTAACAACTGTTTCACCTACATAGTTTTAGTTTTTAGTCTCCATCTCTTTTTAAGTGATCATAACAGCACTGTTAAAATAAAATAAAATAACAACTACTAAATGAGTCACAACCAATGAGATTCTTTAGCCTATAGGATTACGAAGTGTTGGCCTAATTAAGTATGAATTTCTCTTTAATTATGATTAAACGTTTAGTACAAAGTAAACTTTTGTTCTATGTTCCCCTTTTACTCTACACCTTATATATCCGCCACTAAAGATGTGGAATCACTTCAATAGGTTTGTCACTAAAGGTTCCTTTAGAATGTAAAAGCAAAAGCTCATTTGAAGCTTCACCTACAAGATATTGAATATTTGGTTCTATTTATTGATTGATCATTGAAGTATAGAATTGTAACACAAACCTTTTTCTGCTAGCTTTGAATCTAGACTCTTGCGCTTGATTTGTCTATTATGCCAGTAAAAAAAACAATCGATGCACAATCACAAAAGTTGCATATAAACATTGCGTTGATAGACTATTACTACTTACGACTCTCTTTAGTTACATCAAAATAGCGTAGCGCATGCTATCGTTAACCATAAGATGATTAACCTCAGACACCCGAGCAAGCTCTCCAGAGACCCAGACTCCATCAGTAGCACCACGTATACCGGCTTGATCAGATGATAAGCATGATAGAAATGAGAGTGGAGCTCTTATGATGTTGTATATAAGAGCGAGATGACCCAAAAACCCTTGTCTTGTATGTTGAGCCATATTTGGAAACTCGAGCCTGTTTCCCTCTCCAAACATGCTTTCATCGGCTACTTTAGGACTCTTCTTCATGTTCCTCATGTTACACCTGATCGCTAATAATATTTCACTACTAGAAAACTGACTTCCAGCGACGGAGAAAGCCTAAGAGTTATATATAAATATGAATGGTTTAGAGTTGTGTGGGAATGAAGTGAAGGACTTAAAAGGCATATAACAATAAGGACCTATGTATATGGCCTAGCTAGCAAAGATAGTGGTATATCATGATGGGATTGTTAGTGCTAGTACTAGTCATAAAAATGTTAAATGTGAGTGCTCTTTAGAGGAGTATCACTTCAGTCTTTTTCTTCTTTATTTTATATTGTGCATGTTATTGTTTAAAGCTAAACCTGCCGCCTATAAGCATGTTTGATACATGATTTCATTTATATATTTAGAAAACAAACATAAAATATAATATATGCTTTAACATAACTTAAATATGCACTATTATAGGGTTCTATTATGCTTTTTGTAGTTACTTTAAAAACAATTTTGATTTAGTGACCAATAACTGCATTAGAGAATATGTTCTTAGTATCACTTGAATTGTTGCACTTTCTCCTATCATTGATTCTTGCTTGCAATAAAGCTTTGCATTCCACAATAAATGGAGATATTCCCAACCTTTTTTTCTTGTTTGTTTGCACATATAAGTCACTTATCTTGCGCGATATGCTGTCTCATGAAAGTGAATCAGTTGTTCATATCGAGTGCGCTCTCGAGTGAAGACGGCCATAAGACGGAAAAAAAAACTTATTGATACCCAACACATACTAGAAGCAAAAATGCATCAAGCCCGTTAAGACGTTCCATTCATATCTCATGCTCTAGTAGCTCCAAAGAGATAAATAGCTATTTTCATCTAAAATTGATATTTATTTCACTATCTTTAGGTAATCTCTAATAGGTTTAGCTGTCATATAATAGTGTGCTAAGTCTTGGATTAGCTTCATATCATATAATGGATATCCATGGATTTACAACTAAGCATAGAAAATACATACCAAGGTAATGATTAAGGTCACAAGAAACAAAAAAGAATAAAAAACAACCACATATCTTTTCACTAGATGCTTCTAAATGCAGTCAAACAAACCAACACAACTCTTAATAAAAGTGGGAAAATCATGATATTTGCTTGCATGATTACTTATATCTATACTAATCTTCATTGTCAAAGATTGTGAGATAATTCTAGAGGGACAATGTCAACACCCACACAAATTAAAAAGTCAAAGGGCAAGGGCCATGATGTTGAAAAAATGGGAGCCACACAAGTAGCAACTGCTATTAACACTATTAAAGATTGGGATTGACCAAATTTGGATGTACTTAGACCATAAGTTTTTATTTTCAGTATGTAATTGGGGCCTCCACTAATGTATTTAGTAGCCCCTCCAACTCCATTACTTGAGACCATTATCATATCAACTCTTTTTATATGAATGCCATTAGTGTTAGTTGCAATTGCAATAGTGTTAGTTGCAATTGCAATATTATAAGAGCCAACTATGTATATAAGATTATAGATAACTCGGGAATAAAGGTTATCGTACAACTTATTTTCATTCTATCATTTTGTCAAGCTTTTAAGTTGTTCAAATCTTTTAAAACAACGCTTATTATTTTACGTTGTTATTTGTTCTTCTGGCGATTAGCGATTGTATTCTGTATTATAATTGTGTTCTAGCTGTTGCTAGAATTTTTTTGGTATGGTAATATTTGCATATAAAGAAATCCCAATCAACTTGTTTAAATTTGTATCAACTTTTATGCATTATTTACTAGAGTTAGAGAATCTTGGGTTTTTTTCACATTATCAATCAGTCGATTATAAATCTTCATAATCGCAGTGAGATGGATCTTTTTTCCTTTAGATTTATGATATTCTTCATGTGAATTGCGAAGGTAGTGTGGGAAGCAAAGAGTCGTGTATAAGATTGGACTCTCCATACTATAATGCCTATTTTATTGGAGATACTTTGAGGTGTTTCCTTTGTGTTTTATTAGACAAGATATCATGTGATATTATTTTACCCAATACGTTTGATAGGACTTGATATTATTAGGTACCTATTAGGGTTAGGTTATAGGATTTTTCTTATCATGGGTTTCTCTTTGAATATATATGATGAATCAATATCACTTCTGGTATATAAACATATCAATTAGTATTGGATCTTATATATGCTAAAAAAAATCTAAGACACCACTTTACCCCACTAAGATAACCACACTAATAGATATGAATATATATAACCTAATGGTTCCCTAGGTGCTAAGGTGTTCTCTCTAAAAGATTAAAAGTTTAAATTTTGCGATGTATAGATATGAACTTGGTATGTTTTAAGTTGTGTCATATTGGCCTCCTAATTTCATATGGTTTGTATGCTACATTCCTCCAATCGAAACCACTCAACTCAAGTGAGCTTAGCTTGGGCAAGAAAAAAAAGCCACTTTCGGGTTCACAACCGCTAAAGTGAAGGTTTCAAGTCTTGAATGCCGACCTTTGGCTAGAAATGCGTGAAGCAGCCGGATTGCATTTTAAACGAGTGAAGAAGCCGATTGTTCTTGATCATTAAGGATTTTTGTAGGTTATTTTCGTATAGCTTGTTTGCTACTTATTTGAATATGGAGTCTTTTGAACTTGTCATAGCAAAGGCATATTTGAGCCAAGCTCTTGCTTGTTTAATTAAGCGCTTCGATGAACAAGCTCGATCCAAGCATTGGTTCATTTAAGCTCTTCAGAAGACGAGCTCGGACCTAACCAATCTCAATCCTTAAGACTAATTACAAGCCAAGCTCAATTTAAAAAAAAAGAGTAAATACATCAATAAGATTATATGCCCTTCAAAGTAACTCGGGAGATCAATATTACAATATGAAATGTTTGGTTAAAAGTAGTTACAGAAAGAAATAACAACCTCTATTTATATGTTTCACTTTTACCATAAATAGCTTCCTTTACATGTAACTTCATCTCAATAACACCTAAATATATAACACAAAGAAATTAGTGACAATTATAACAAAAATGAATAAAGATGGCTATAATCAAAGAGCAATACGTTGCTTGTTTGTCACGACGTTGTTCGTGACAAACCATGCGGCTGTAGTCGATATAAAACCAAAGGTGCCAAGGGCGATGGCATAAGTGATGATGGCCCGGTAATAATATTAACATACATCTTTTATAGTTATGTGTTTTATGTTCATGTTTCTTGCTTATTAATTGCATGTACTGATGAATTGATGTTGATTTCATATTATTTAGGCGATAGTAAGGGCGTGGAAAGAAGCGTGTGCAGGACCACCACCAGGCTCGTTGTTGATTCCGCCGGGGGCTTATATGTCACTGGCTATCGAGCTGGTTGGTCCATGCAAGGGTCCAATTGAGATCATTGCGAAAGGCGCCACCATAAAGGTGCCACCAGAGCTTACAAAATTCACAAAAGATAGTTGGATCACCATAAGGAATGTTGATGGGCTAAGCATGACTGGTGGTACTTTTGATGGCCAAGGCCAAGAAACATGGAAGAGTAAAAAGTGTAAGGATTCGACGACATACCAGTCGTAAGTGTTTCCTTAACGCATAAGATGCAATGAGCGTTTGTTGTAGTTCTATAAATAGTTGATTAACAATACACACAGTATATTATTATTATTATTATGTGTTTTTCATTATTAGTACGTAGAAGTTAATTATATTTTAACCTTTCTTTGTGTTACTTTTTTAGAATCTCAGGTTGAGTAAACTCAAGAATTCTTTGTTAAAAGATCTGACTTCTATCAATAGCAAGAACTTTCATATAGCTTTAAGGGGTTGTGACAACAGCAGGGTCGAAAATGTTAACATTGACGCACCAGGGAACAGTATCAACACAGATGGGATTCATATCGCGAAGTTAAATGGGCTCAACATCACAAACTCAAAGATAGGAACGGGCGATGATTGTATCTCTTTTGGAGAAGGAAGCAAGAATATCCATATCGAACGAGTGGTGTGTGGACCGGTCCATGGCTTTAGTATCGGAAGTTTGGGGAAATACCCGAATGAAGAACCTGTGGAAGGGATCTTTTTGAAGAATTGCACGATCACTGGCACCATTAACGGAGTTCGCATCAAAAGTTGGCCTGATTCACACCCTGGAATCGTTCGCGACATTCATTTTGAAGATATTATCATAAACGGTGTGACAAATCCGATACTGATCGATCAAGAATATTGTCCAAATAAAGCATGCAAGGTATTGTAAGGTATTTTAGATTGCATGTTGAAATGAATAGTTCGGTATCTAACTTAAGATTTCTCATTCAAAACAACATATTTACTCATCAGTAGTTAGTTTGTATACTTGATGCAACCCCAACACTTTTGAAACAACTTTTGTTATATTAAGTGCAATAACCTTGTAGTTAATGCAAAGTCGATACACCCAAAATACATTAGTAGTATTTAGGGTAGAATATTTTATTTTTTTACGAACCTAACATCTCTACTGATCATGCATGGTGATATCGGATCCCCACCTCTCCTTAGGGTAGAACATTCTCGACGTGGTTTATCTCACCATTTCAATCAGAGATGTGAGATTTACCCAAATATGTTTAACTATAAAGTTCTCTTCACATCTATAACCGGCCAGTGCATCGAAACTGTATTGGTAATATTTGAGCAAAACATTTCGTATGAACCCAACGCCTCTAATGCCTACGTTTGATGTGTTGCCTAGGGTGTTACAAATTTAGTCTCAAATAAAATCTATTAGCGACTTGTAAATAAAAATCCATCATAAATATCGTCAAATTCTATGTATTCGAGACTTATTCACAAATCATTGATACTTAGTCACTAATAATAATTCCTTTAGAGATATATTATGTTCACTAGAGAGTTGATTTGATTCTTGTGATAACTAGACAGGTGCTCCATCAAAAGTGAAGTTATCAAATGTGAGTTTTAGGAGGATTAGGGGAACATCTGCAGCTAAGGTAGCAATGAAGCTTCATTGTAGCGCAGGGACACCATGTGAAAACGTCGAGGTGGCTAATATCAGCTTGACATTCAATGGAGGACCAACTACTTCCGAGTGTTTTAACACCAAACCTAAAATCATCGGTCAGAATGTCCCTGGAGTTTGTCACGCCTAAATCAATTAATGATCTGGATCATCAACTGAGCAGACGGATACATTGTTGAAACGTGAGAGAAAAATGGTGGATGCAAAATTTAGAACCTATATGTGTGTGTGTGTGTATATATATATATATATATATATGAATATGTATTTCTTGTCGGTGTGGTTTATGATATTTGTTAATAGAGAAAGAAGAGAGAGAGTTTTGTTGCAGACATATTTTCAACACTTCATTTATTATGCTACCCAACAAGTACATATAAAAAAAGATACCACTTCATATAACGTGGGTAAACCAACTACTCCCTACAAACTATAGCATACTACCATGATCTAGTACCCACTAATACACTACTTAATAATAAAAAACAAAAATACTTTCTGCTGCAAATTAAACCAAAAACATAAAATAACCACTAGGCAGTAATGACCCGTCAATCAATTTGGAACCATTCAACCATGCTTAAGATCCACTCCTCATTCTTTGACTTTTTGTGACATATTTAAGCCATCAAGATTAATTAACTTACACT
>BJCM01077376.1:1739-13686 GCA_018326385.1 Flaveria bidentis
GTTTTTATAAAAATGGGTTTTTCACCCGTATGCTTTATGTGTGTATGTTGCGGGTGGGGTTTGATTTTGAGCTATGTATGTGTATGATGATGTTATGGTTATGTTTCTAAGGCTTAGAATGTAAGATTTAAGCTTAGAACAGGTTATATGATGTTTTGGGACTGATTTATGATGTTTAGAAGGTATTAGGCTGCTCATGCACCTAAACAGTAGCTCATGCACCCAACTGTAAATAACTACCTAAGTGTTCCCATGCCCCCAAAACCTCATGCGCCCGAATAATAATCATGCGCCTAGAGATAAGCTGAAATTTTCTAAGTGTCCAGACGCCCAGATAGCTCATGCGCCTGCATAGTATTCATGCGCCTAGAATATGCCCAGAATAGACTAACTGTTGCTCATGCGCCCTAATAGTGCCAATGCGCCTGAAAGTTGCTCATGCGCCTAAGTGTTCTTCATGCGCCTGAAAGGCCATGCGCCTGCATAGTGATCATTCGCCTACATAGTGCCCATGTGCCTAAAGACTTAGATTATTTTTTGACTTTTCAGGAAAAAGTGAAATGTAGGCTTTGACTTGGGAGGTTCCCGGGGGCTATGTAAGTTGACTTTTTGAAGTCATAGATGATGTGATGGGCATTGTATGATGATGTATGATTGATGCTTATGCATGATGGTATGTATGATGTATGTTATGTATGTATGATGATGCCTTGTATGGTGTGTTGTATGGTTATGTTGATGTTCCTTATTATGTATGATTATTTCCCCATGGCTTTACGTTGAATGTAAATAAATGAAATTAATGTATTATGTAACGTAAAGTGGAAGATAATGAAAAGAGAAACAAAATGAAAGAATGCATGCATTAATAAAAAGAAAAGTAAAGAAAGTCTTGCAAGCACTGTATAGAGAAACACTCTCAATGAAGAGTGTTAGTTCAACGGTGTGTGGGATAGCTACCCTAGAAGGATGCACACCGGGGTCCGTCTTTATGACCGACCATTTGTATAGAACCTTTTTCGCTTACCCTAGGTACTGTGGTCAGGCCACCAGGCGCCATAACGGGGGGTCTATGATAGACCTCGGCCCAGTACCTGCTTTATGCATGACGGTGGGGTATAGACATGGCAATGGTACACCTGAATTTACCCTAGGTACTGTGGTCAGGCCACCGGGTAAAGTTCATGGTTTTGGTATGGAATGTAAAGAAGTAAAGATGAACGTACGAATGAAAGTAATTTATGAAAGTGAACGAAAGTGAATAATAATGGCGTACAATGAATGAACGAAAGTTAACGAATGATGACGAAGATAAGAACTATTACATTGATGTACGTATGATGTGTGACCACATACAAAAGTAAAGAACAGTTTTAAACGGAAGTAAAGTATGTTTAACTTTAAAACTAAAACTCATCAACAACGCTGACTTTTATATATTTCCAGTTGGCAGGTAAAGGTTGTTGAGGATGGCATGAGGCGGCTACTTGGCTTATTTTGGATGGCATCCATTGTTATAATGCTTTTGTGATGTAATGCCACAAGTATTTTGTAATTTGATAACAGTGTATTATTTTGCAAAAGCTTTTATAATGAAATAAAATGTTTGTTTTAATGTTTCTGTTGCAATGTTTTCTTTAAGTTAATGTAATTATATGTTTTATGTGCGATGATTGATCAGCTGTAAGCGTCCAGGGAACGGGGCCTTACACATTTAAAAATATATTCCAACAAACCAAATATAACATTTAAATTAGTTATTAGCTTGTGCGAAAATAAACATTCAAAACCTAGTTATTTAGTACATGTGTAAGTAACTTTTATACATGTTTAAAGTCATAATTTACATATGTGTTAGACTTATCATTTAAACATAAAAATAAAAATATAAACTTTTTTGTCACTTAACACATATGTAAGTTACTTTTATACCTGTGCAAATTCCCTTTTACACATATATAAAGTCTTTCTTATATTTTAAACAAATAGTATATACATTTACACATAATCAAAAGATTCTTATTACACATAAAACCTTATTACACATATAAATTATAAACAAATGATCATATTATAAAATATATTTAAAATTTTCTTATATTATCAATATATAATTGTTTGTGTAGAAACCACTAACAGACTTGTTAAAGATGAAAATTAATTAAATGCTTAATTGAAGAGATTCCAGATTGTTTATGCAAGTTCTTAAAATAAAACAAGTCATGAAAAAAATCTAGCCCTATGTATGTGAGTTTCATTACAAAAATTATTATTTTTAGTTGGTTTAAAAAGGAAATTATTAACTACTCTTCACACAAATGAAAAATGCACCAGTTATAATATGTTATGTCCGGATATTCAGTTAATGGACACTATTGGTAGCTTTAAAACACCCTAAAACTCTAACACCACGAATGAAAAATAGAGCATGCTCTCGTAAAATCTAAACCTAATAAGCAATGGGAATGAGATTTTACGTCATATCTATCCCCTATAAGTTCTAGACAAGATAACACAATAAATATAATTTCAAAATCATAGCAATACTTCTCTAATTTTCTCTAATTAAAGTGTAAAGTTAAAAACACAAAGTAATTAACTTTAACGTGTATAGCCTAACCTAAATGATGCACAACCAATCAAGATAAAATACACACGAGCATGGTAGAAAATCTCAAGTATTAAATAGTACATATGTTCATATTTATCGGGAATATATGCAAGTTCTAAGAATAATAAATGAATGTACAAGAAAAAAACTGATTTTTTAGTCAATACATGTTAGTTTACAACCGGACCTAGATTTAGCTACTCATAAACTTATAAACATTAACAACAATAGTGAAGTTACAAATTTCAGTAACATAAACAAGAAAAACGATGAAACAAAGAAAAGAATTGAAAACGAGGCAAAGCTTAATGATCTTTAAGTTTGTATGCTTCAACTCACTCTTCCAACTCTTCTATTCTACTGTACATCCTTCTCAAGTCATATTTAAAGGCTCCAAGGTTGAATTATGTGATTCTTAGATGAAAATTTCCTTAAGTACATTTAAAAAGTGTAAAAGATAATTTTAACCATCAATATTCATTATCAACTCTTGAGATCAAAGTGTAGGGAAATGTTTACTATATGATATTTTAGTTATGACTACTTTCTTATTTTTTTTAAAGTTATTCGTTTTTTTAAACATTCATAACTTTAATGTGCGATATTATTTTTTATAAAAGTTAAAACTATAAAAACGAGTTCCTTTACATTTAAAACAAGTATAAAATCATTATTTAAAAATAATAAAAAATTATATTTTTTCAGCCCATATGATTTTCTACTACTTATTATGTCTTTTCCCTAATTTATTGTCTCTTTTCGTTCGTTATTGTATTTTTGTTAACACTATATGTTTCTAAGTTAATGAAATCTAAAAAACTATAGTGATGAAAAAACATTGTTGTGTACTTCCGTTACATAAAATACAGTGATAAAATTAAAAGTAATTTATATAATACATGAAAAACAATATTATATTAACACAAAATGATATAACACGTAAAACATAATAATAGAATGTCTCATTTTGTTTTTACTACTCGTGATTGTATTTTTTTAATCACTATAAGTTTTTAACAACAAATAGATAAAATATTATCATGTGTACTATCATCAAGCGTAGGCTATAATAGTTTCGTCTATCTTTCTTGAGAATTGTTTGTTTCATGTGTTATAAGTGCATCCTTATTAATTCGTATAATTTTAATATACAGCTTTTAACAGTTTAGATAATATAATAATAACTAGTTCGTATAACATAATAATGATAATAATAAACTATTCAACTTTAATTTGAGAGTCAAGAAATTGGTACCACTTTGAGGAAGTTATGCTTTAACTACCGAAAGGGATTTGACTCTCCATGAATAGATTTTTAAGAAAAAAAATTTCTTAAGGGTTATTTCACTATAATATATCAAGCAAATTTGACTATATACATAAACCACCTCATTTCAATCACCCATTTTGATATTTAGGTATCACTCCAACTTTTAGTAATATTGACTAAAAATCTGGGACGGTATCGAGGATATAACTGTAAGGAGAGAGCAAGAAAAATAAAATGAAAAATAATTATATTGGGTTTAAATTTTTTGGTAAGATGGAAAAATTAAATGGATTAAATGATTTGACTCAAATATGAGTTAGTTTAAAGTGTCTAATTAAACAATTCTATTGATAACTTTTTAGTACGTCTGTGTATTATATAATCGTTAAAAAAATGTGTGACTACCGGAAGATTGTGCTCTAGACAATTGTCCCTCCCTTGTGTCGCCCCTGCTTAAAATCATATGCGCCACGACTTTGGTTTATATATCAAAATTATGTTCGTGTATCATAAACAAACATCGTTAATTTTTCTTAACTATGTAATACAAGATCGTAAATACTGTGACTGTGTGACACTCATTGTAAATTATCATATGCAAGATGAGGTTGGTGTAAGAAAACAAGTGCGTCCAAAAAACTTTATTAATCAACTCCTTGGTTGTCTAGAGGCAAATCTCATGCGATCTAAGGATGTACATGAACTTGAATAAGACGAAATTATGCTAAATTTGCTGCAGACATTTTCATCTCAACTTACACCCATCAACGATTCAGTTCATACAAGTTGGTCCTAGCCTATTTGACATTTGTGGTAGTCCAAATATCATCGCACATTCGCACTATAATTCTTTGACATAATGCCAAAGTATTGATTGTATGTGGAAATCACTTCCCTTTTTATAATTTTAATTATACTGTTATAAAATCATGAAATATATCTTTGATCATGTTTCAAAGTTTTTCGATGAAAATTTATATTTTGAGAAAATATGTTATATTGCAAGTTTCGATGGTGATACATGGAATCTCACTTTTATGTTTAAATGACATACATGCACTCTTTTTTTGGTTTTTATTTATCATCGATTACTTTCTATATATGTTTGAGTGTGTGTGTGATACATCTCGGATGCACATTCATGACCACATACAACGAAAGACACCTAAGTTTATTTATTGTCGGCCGCATGATGACCGCATGACGTTTTTCAATTGCCATATTACTAGGGAAAAGTGGTTGGATGGTGGCATGTTTTGCTTAACACACATATTCATCCACCGGTACAAGTTCTTAATGCCTTATCATACCCCTGATAATAACTACTCACATTCCTTCGTGTTAATATACAAAAAAGTATGCGAGAACCCTCTAACCTACCCTATTGTTGAAGCATAAAAATGTCCTCCACACATTCTTTTCTAGCTTTATTAACTTATTAAAGCTAACTTTTGTATAAAAATAAAAATAATACACCATGATCCTCTAACTTGCCCTCTTTATTGACGTATGCCATAAAATAAATAAGAGTATAGGAGGCAACTCAATACTATGACCTCTATTTGGTATAGTTATCTATATGTTAGGAAAACAGTTATTAGATAAATTTTTTGAAAGTATTAAAATTGATAACTCAAAACCCTTGTATACCCACAATAAATTAAAATAACCACTCGACTCCTTCCCGATAGTACATCCTCGAACACCCTATTGCAATCAAACTGTGGCATACCCTAGGTATGCAAAATATGACATCTCTAAAGGGGTTCCAATAAAAGAACAAGTTGTCAATTCTATCCTAAGAACAAGTTTTCAACTCTATGCCCTCATCCTTTCTTATCCTATAATGTTTTGACATTGACTTGTCATTTCTTTCAACTAGAGGATTATGTATGGATGTTGGAGATGAAAGTAAGAAATAAGAACAGTAGTTGGAATAAAAAAAAGGAAAATTACCAAAATAAAATTTTGACCAAATTAAATAATCATTATAACCATTGAAAAATAAATTTACAAAAAAAAAACAATCAATAAAAACAAGTCACGTGTCCATTCCTCGCCACGTGGGAGAGTATAATCCATAATCCCTCGTTAAAAAGATGACTGGGCGAGGGATTTACATAATCCGTTGCTGACGTGTCGAAATGTTAGTGATTTCTCGCTGAAAAGGTGACTGAGCGAGGGATTTACATAATCCCTCGCTAACGTGTCGCAATTTCAGTGGTTCGTCGCTGATATGTGCCATTCCTCTCCCATAATTACCAAAATACAACTGCTCATTTAGGATTTTTATTTTTATTTTTTTAAATACAAAATTTTTAAAAAATTATTTGCCAAAAATTAAAAATTTGTTAGCTTTATTAAAAAAATCATTTATTGTTTTATAAACACTCAAATTTATTATTTAATGTGCTTTTACTCTATATAATACAAGCTTTCCTCTTAACATACTTATCAAATTTGGTTTTTTACTTTATTCATTTTAGTAGTTTAGAAATACGTTTTTATCACAGGTTGAATTAAAATATTAAATTAATAGTTAATATTTAATTTTTTAATTTTTTTTAAAAAATATTTTAGATAAAGATATGATTCGGATTACGTACTATTTTAATTAATAATAATATTTTTTAAACTTTCATCTTTAAAAAACTTAAAAAAATTGCATTCACTTAAACAAAAGTTTTTTAAAGTTTGTTTTATTATTTTATTCTTTTTTTAAATAAGTGTAGTTTTTAAGTTTTTTAAAGATGAAAGTTTAAAAAATATTATTATTAGTTAAAATAGTTGAGTATACGTAATCTGAATTATATATTATCTAAAATATTATTTTAAAATTTTTCTATATTAAATTTTAACTATTAATTTAATATTTTTAATTCAGCCCGTGTTAAAAAGTATTTCTAAACTAGTAAAATGAATAAAATAAAAAACTAAACTTTGATAAGTTTGTTGAGAGGAAAGCTTGTATTATATTGAGGAAAATCATATTAAATAACAAATTTGAGTGTTTAAAAAATAATAAATGATTTTTTTAAATAAAGCTAACAATTTTTTTAATTTTTGGCAAAGATTTTTTAAAAAAATTTGTATTTAAAAAAATAAAAATAAAAATCCTAAACGAGCAGTGGCATTTTGGTAATTATGGGCGAGGAATGGCACATGTCAGCAAGGAACCACTGAAATTGCGATACGTTAGCGAGGGATTATGTAAATCCCTCGCCCAGTCACCTTTTCAGCGAGGAATCACTAACATTTCGACACGTCAGCGAAGGATTATGTAAATCCCTCGCCCAGTCACCTTTTCAGCGAGGAATCACTAACATTTCGACACGTCAGCGAGGGATTATGGATTTTCCTCGCCCACGTGGCGACGAATGAACACGTGGCTCGTTTTTATTGGTTGTTTTTTTGTAAATTTATTTTTCAATGGTTATAATGATAATTTAATTTGATCAAATGTTTATTTTTGTAATTTTCCCATAAAAACAATATAAAAAGGAAATGATAAAACATATACTACATAATAAAGTTACTATGTAAGTTGTGGTTGTTTATTACGAGGCTTAATTTAAACAAATGATGTTTGACGTTGATATGCAAGTATAAGCCTGATACGTGATGTAAGGTCACATATCTCATGATTCTAAGGTGGTATTAACAAAAGTTAGTCTAATAGACGAAAATAATACTATTATTACATACCCATAACTGTAAAGAAAACTTTATGCTCAAACAACTACCACAGTTATAATCTACAACTAAATAATTATTATTTTGTATTTTTTTTTCTTGCAAGTGGTATGACCCTCTATACTTTTAATGGTGGTCTTGCCTCTAATTAATTCTTGAAGGCCAAAGTCTACACTCTCTTTTCTTAAATGGCCCTGGTTACTCTTTAACAAATATTTAAAGAGTAAATTATATAGAAGATTTCAATGTTACATCAAAATTATGTATTGGGTCTCTAAGAGGTCATTTGAATCGCAGAATATATAAAAATAAGTTAGAGTCTTTAGAGGAATAGAAATTCAAAGAAAATGAATTATTCTAATGAAAAATTATCTTGTGTTTGGATTGTTTAATAATAGATGTAATCGGAATATAAAAAGAATTAATGGACCCTTCTTATCCTGCCTCTGTTTCCCTAGTCTTTCTTTCAAATATTATGCTCTGTCTCTAACCCTCCATCATTGATCTAGGGCTTCATCTTCAAAATTTTAACAACTAAATTCCATAATCAATAAAGACACAACAAGATTAGGGAAAGTACATAGAATGATGGGCGACACAATCATGCCACTTTGGAACACTAACATCCCTATACTTCAACTTTGTTTGTTTTTAACAAACTCTCATACACAATCCAACCAAAAGTCCAATCGGAAACAAGAAATAGAGATAAGCAAATCCATGGCAAATTAAGGATCCAAATGCATAATTGGTTTTAAGAAATGCAACGATTAAAAGAAAAAAACCAAACGAATGGGATTGACTTTCCCCTTTCTTCAAAAACATTGTAGATATCTAAATGAATGTAGCATATTGATACACTATTGTTATGTATTAACATACACCTCTCACAATGATTCACTCAATAGTTGATTAATTATATGTATACATGAATCACTTGATGCCAAGAAATGAAGCAAACATAATCAATACTTGATTAATTATATGTATACGTGTATACACCGTATCGCCGCACATCATTCTCTGTACTTTCCTTGTGCTGAGTCCGTCTGTGAACCCCGTAAGACAGAATATATGACCGTATGGTTGAAGGGAGACTGTAACCTACGGCATATATGTCGTACGTTATAGTTTAATGCGATATGTGAAGGATTATTTCGAATTTTAAATCATATTTAAACCCCAATCATTATGGTTTCGGGGGAGACATTCCTTGAGCCCCAAAAATGAAATTGTAGATGAAGTTCAGCCCTTAGAATCTTATCTAATCATTCCAAATTATCAACATTCATCATCAAATCAAGATTGAAGATCTAATGAAGACGATGACCGGCTAAATCGTTCGCGGTTGCTTTCGGGTGGACAGTTCTTGCCAAGTGAGATGGTTAATCATGTTTAGGGTTTTATGTTGAACACCTTGCAATAAAATGTAATCGAAGGTTTTGATTGAGTTAAATAATTTTTTTATAAAGAATGTTATTTGTTTTATCATCAGATTTCGCTTTTCTTGCATTGTTCGCTCATTGAGAAAAAGGATAGCTTGATATAGGTGAATTGATAACTTCATGAATGAAAGAATCTTAAAAGATTGTTTCTTGGTTATCACTTCACTCAAAAGTGAATATTTTGAGTTGTGTTTATTCAACCCTAAATTACACTTATTAACCATTGATCTTGTAAAACTTAAAACCCAAAAGTGATTGTTTTCTTATTAATTATTAGATTAATTCCAAAGTTGATTTCTTTTTACACTTCTGTTAGTAAATTCATCCAAGTTTCAATATTTACCGTCAAAATTTGTGTCTTTTAGTTAATCGAGTCATATTAATTAAACACTTTCCACATATTTCATCTGAAGACGACCTTACGTACCCTTACACAATAAAGGTAGTTAAGATCGATATATTAACTTGTTTTTGATCATGTATCGACAACTGGATCAAAATGTTGTCGTTGCCACGGGAATTTGTGCATTTAGTGTTTAATTGTTTCTATTTGATATTCTTAAAAAAAATTGGAGTCATTAAGGAAGGAAAATCCTAAACAAAAGGTAAAGATGGGAAAACCACTGGATCATGAGAATTTGAAACAAATTTTTTACTAGAATTTAATCTCGACCATTGATTAAATAAGATAGATGGTTCAGATTACTTGTTATATTTTTTTAGTCTTAAAATTCTTTCTATTTGAATATTTCCCAAATATTTAATAACTAAAATAAGATTTTAACTTATTTTAACTTTTAAGTTTAATTACAAACTACCTGCAATAATTAATATTTTTGTATGATAAGTTAGCTACAAAACTTATATTATTTTATCCATAAATTTATTTCTTGCAACAAAATATATATATATATATATATATATATATATATAATATATAATATATATATATATATTGGAAAAGGGGTAACTTAATAGATTTGTAACCAAAATTTAAAATAATTTTAACTAAGTAAACAAAATTTAAAAAATATTCCAATTAACTTACTAAGATTTTATGTTTTATCTAAATTAAATGTTTTAATATGTTTTAACATGTTTTTCTTTTTGTTTTAGTTAGAAGATATTTTTATGCTATTACAAAATGGTGAAGTGGCTTTTCAATTTTTTGATTATTTTTACACTATTACCATGTTTTGTTAATTTTTATAACATAATTACATATATTCAAAATCCAGAACCCTAGATCATCTCCATCTTTTCATTCTTGACATAATTTTTTTTAACAATGAGTCGGTTTAATTTGATAGTTTAGTTATTCGATTTGTGCAATATATACACGAGCCATGAAACACTTTAAAAACTTGATTATTATTTTATGATATTTTTCTATTAAAAAATCATAAGTTTAAAAATTTTATAAGCTTTTGCCAAATGATTCCTATGAAAATCTAGAAAACCCACTAACAAAGTAGTATTTATTCCCAACAACAATGAAACTAAATAACAATGTTTTAACAACTACAATTAATTATCAAACGCCTTGAACCTATTATGTGGTAAAACATATACAATTAATACAACTTTTTTTAAATGTGAAATTACTAGCAAAAGATCGTACCGTTTAGCAATAAATTAAGCTAAATATGTCTTGAACCCACTTTACGAAACTATAACTATAACTCTAATTTAAATGAGTCAGAATTTCTAAACGTGCTTTATTAAACTAAAACTATCTACTTTCAATTAAAACAAACCATAATAATCCAAAAGCATTTTATGAAACTAAAAATATATGCTTTTAAAATTTTAAAATAGTCAAAATGACTTGAAGTCACTTTATAAAACTACAACTTTCAAGTTTTAATAAGTCAAAATGACCTAAACCAACTTTATGAAACTATAACTATCAACTTTTAATATCAACTTGTCAAATTAACTTAAATGTACTTTATAAAACTAAAAGTTGCTTACTTTTAATTTAAAAATGTCAAAACGATTTAAACCCATTTTATGAAACTAAACTATTCATATTTAATTCATATGTGTCAAATGATCCAAACCCATTTTATGAAAGTAAACGATCAACCTTTAATTTAAATGGGTTAAAATAACCTAAATCAACTTTATAAAACCATAACTATATACTTTAAGTTTAAATGTGTCAATGAAACCCGAACCCATTAATTAAACTAACACTGTCACTTCTATTTCAAACGAGTCAAAATGTCCCAAACTTATTTTATGAAGCACAAACTATCTACTTTCAAATTAAATTTTAAATGAGTCAAAATGAATATTAAATCCAGATATAATGCAACACGTATATGCAATACAAAAAACAAAAGGTGTCTCTCCCTATCTATAGATATTAATAAAATAAAGTTTTTTTGTTACTTGTCATTTTTTAAAACATCCTTACTTTATTTTCTCTTCAAAAGGGTATTAAAGTAATTTAAACACTCAAATAATTTTTCTCTCTTCATAAAAATTAATTTGGTCAATTGATATATTTTTCTCTCTCATCTATATTTTAAAAAAAAAAATCAAACTATGTTTTTAAAAATAAATTTGAAACAAAATATTTTAAATCAGTCATTTTTAAAATAATATAAAAAATATGAAATTTTTTAAAAGTAGTTTTATTAAAACAACCAGAATAATTAGAAACTTGAATTTTTAATAAACAAGATTTTTATAAGCACTCAACTTTTTATAAGAAAATCTTAAAACAATTTTTTTTTAAATAAATCTATTTAGATAAGAGATTTAAAAATAATATAATTGTTTTATCTCTTAAACAAGTCGTATATATAATTTTATACATATCTTATATTAAATATCGTACTGTAACTTTTCGTGTTTATTACTAACTATAATCTGTTTAATAAATGAGTTTCTAGACTATCTATTTATCTATATATCTAT
>BJCM01077406.1:0-11132 GCA_018326385.1 Flaveria bidentis
TGACGAAGGACAAGATTGGAGCTTTCGGTTTATGTCTCCGGGAGAATCCAACATTGCTAGTGTTGAGGATTTAGATGACGACTCAGCAAGTGAAGGTATTATTGCAGTGGAACTCGTGATGTCAAACACTGAAGAAACTGCAAACGTGGTCGTGCACCTGTCTGAAGAAGGGACAAGCACAAAAAGTTCAGAATCACCAGAACCAGAAAAGTCAGACTCTGCTTTGATGGCTGATTCAACCACACCCTCTCAGGTAAGTACCACTGATCAATTATTTGATAGTCATCCATGCATTGAATGTAATAAATTTAGGGAAAGCATAGATATAAAAGTTGCTAGGTTATTAGATCACAATGATAGCTTAGTAAATGATTTGCAACTGTGCACAGAAGCAAATAGAATTCTAAAACGAAATGAGCACAATTATAAAGAAAAGATAGAACTTTTGCACAAACAACTTAGGGAAACTAAAGTTGTAGCTTTTAACCAAGCTAATGACATTAAGTTCTATCTAAACTCCCTAGAAGACACTAAGAAACAAAAGGCAGTTTTAGAAGTAGAAGTAAATTCATTAAAGCAAAAACTACATACTTGGACAAGTTCTTCTCACATTGTCCAACACTTAGTGAGAGAAAGCAACAACGGGGAGGGTTTGGGTTATAAAGTGGTTCCACCACCACATGAGACCTTGATGAATGCCAAAAGTAAACCAATAAATAAAAACAAAAGGGAAAAAATGTTTAAAATGTTCAAAAAATTAATTTTGTTAAACAAGATAAAACATCTAAACAAGAAGTGTCAAAATCCAAACAGAATAAAGTCACACGTGAGTCACACACTTCTCCACAGAAATAGTTAAATCGTCAAGTCGAAAGCAGATCATGCTACAACTGTGGAAAGTATGGACACATTGGGTCTTACTGTCCTTATTATCAGACACCAAAGAAAAAGGTTGAACTTTAGGACACTACATCAAGTTCTTCCAACAGAAGCTCCATGACTTCACCAAAAAGAGTCAGTGAACCTAAAGTTTAACCTATCAGCCAGTCGTCTGTTTATAACAAACAGGCTTTACATAAAATTGGTTTATGGAAAGAGAAGTCCATCCGTGTATCTGATAATGAGAACAAGAAGACAACAAATCTTCCCTCACCCTTAAAAGGCAAATGGGTGGAATTTATGATGTGTGATGCCTCTGGGTCACCCAAGCCAGTTAAGGCTTGGGTCCCTAACCTCAACTAATGATTTCCATTGAATGTGCAGGGTGTTCGCTATAGTGTTGATACTAACACTTGGATCGTAGATAGCGGAGCATCAAGGCACATGACCGGAAACTGCGCACTCCTGTCAAACGTCAAACAAATTAAAGGAGGTCATGTTTCTTTTGCAGGAAATAAAGGAGGTTACATCACAGCTCAAGGGGAAGTCGAGAACTAGAAAGTAAAGTTTGATAAGGTAAACTACATTCAACAAATTCAAAACAATTTACTTTCTGTATCCCAAATATGTGACAAAGGATTTAAGGTAATATTCGACAACAAGAAGTGCTATGTCCTGAAGAAGGACTATGTGATCCCAGAGGACCAAGTCTTAATGTCGGCTTTAAGATATAATGACCTTTATGTCTTGGATCTATCAAAGGCCTCCACAACGGATCATCAAGTTCAGTGCTTTTTGTCAAAGGCTACCGAGAAGGATTCAATCTCCTGGAATAGGAGAATGGGACACATCAATCCACGGAAGATGAATCACTTGATCCAGAATGATCTAGTGCGGGGAGTAAACGTCAAAAACTTCCAACTCCCGGATTTTGTGCCACCTGCAAGAAAGGCAAACAGATGAAGAAGTCTCATAAGGAAAAGAAGGTTCATTCTATTGATCTGCCTCTTGAGCTTCTTCACATGGATCTGTTTGGTCCAGTCAGTACAAGAAGCATCACAGGCGACTACACTACTCAAGATTCTCTTGGGTGATGTTTCTGAAATCAAAATTAGAAACATTTGAGTCATTCAAGGAGTTAGTAACTACACTGCTCAGACAACGGAACCGAGTTCAAGAACCAATGGATGGAGGCTTTCTGCAAAGAAAAGGGAATTGTGCACCAGTTCACTTCCGCCTACACTCCTCAGATGAACGGCGTTGCTGAGAGAAAGAATCACAGCTTAATAGAGACAGCACGGATAATGCTAGCAGACTCGAAAGTGCCTATCCAATTTTGGAATAAGGCAGCAGCCAATGCATGTTACACGTTAAATCGTCTGGTAGTTATACGTCTTGGAAAGACGTGTTATGAGTTACTTCAACGACGTAAACCAAATCTAGAGTATCTCGAACCGTTTGGCGCACCGTGCACCCTACTGAAGAAAACTCAGGAGGGAAAGTTCAGCGAGAAGGCTGAAAAGGGAATCTTCCTAGGATACAACATACCGAATAAGAGAGTTTACAAGAACTCAACGGGTCAAGTAGAAGTGTGGTGTAACGTGGATGTTCAGAGATACACCACCCCTCCTGCTGGAAAAGGACCCGCAATCGTTTTCGATTATGATGGATTCTTTAAGTCCTTCAACATACCTCTCACTCCTTCTAACGATGAGTTAGCTACCAAAATGATGTATGATGTCTTAAACATACCATCACAAGATTCAACATCATCTGGTTCACAAGGTGCATCGCCTAACCATTCAGGGGGAGCACTCGAAGTTAGTGACTCCTCCTCTAATGATGAAGCCGTGGAGAATGACCAGAACAATCAGGAGGAACAGGTACCTTCTAAAGAAAGTCCGCAAGCATTTGACATTGATGCCTCTGAGTCTTCGAACCTCACACTCCTACTGCCTCAGATACTGAACCAAACGTTCATAATCTTGATTCTGAGGTAGTTTTTCCCACCACTCCTTGATCACGCCTAAATGTCTATCATCCTCTGGACAATGTCATTGGGGATGTCAGATCAGGGGTTCAGACAAGAAATCAGCTATATTCAGCTGATTATGCCTCGGTAATGGAAAAAGGATACCTTCACGATAGTACATATTGTTGTTTTGTGTCTCAGTTTGAGCCAAAATACGTCAGTGAAGCCCTAAATGATGAGGCATGGGTGAGTGCCATGCAAGAAGAACTTCTTCAGTTCAAGAAGTTAGGTGTATGGACACTGGTGGATAGACCTAAAGGTGCTAAAGTCATTGGCACCAAATGGGTCTTGAAATGTAAGAAAGATGACCAAGGTGTCATCATGAGAAACAAGGCTCGACTTGTAGTTCAAGGATTTCGACAAGTCGAGGGAATTGATTACAATGAAATATTTGCACCTATGGCGAGAATGGAAGCCATCCGTATCTTCCTAGCCTATGCATGTTACATGAAGATTAAAGTCTATCAATTGGATGTAAAGAGTGCATTTCTTCATGCTGAAATCCGGGAAACAGTGTATGTCAGTCAACCCGAAGGATTTGAGGATCCATATCATCGGGACAGAGTTTACAAACTAGATAAGGCTCTCTACGGGCTTCATCAAGCCCCGAGAGCATGGTATGAAAAACTCTCAACTCACCTTGTGAAACATGGATTTCACAGAGGTGTAATTGACTGTACACTGTTCATCAAAGAAAAGGATGGTGATTTGCTGCTTGTTCAGGTTTATGTTGATGACATAATCTTCGGTTCCAAGAACGAAGACTTATGTAAAGAATTTGAAGCAGTTATGAAGGCGGAATTTGAAATGAGTGCCATGGGAGAGATGAAGTTCTTTCTCGGGTTACAGGTGTATCAAACACCAAAGGGGACATTTCTACATCAGACCAAGTATGTAGGGGATATTCTCAGTCGGTTTGACATGGAGAATGCTTCTACAGCTGGGACTCCACTTTCTACAAACCATGATGTAGCACCCAATGAGAATGGTGATCTGGTAGATGCCACCATGTACCGAGGAATGATTGGATCCCTCATGTACCTCACTGCCTCAAGACCTGATATCATGTACGCGACGTGTCTATGTTCAAGATATCACGCAAAACCAAAAGTTAACCATCTTATCGGGGTCAAGAGGATATTTCGTTATTTGAAGGGTACACCAACACTAGGGTTGTGGTATCCTCATGACGATGATTTTGAGCTTACCGCGTACAGTGATCGGATTATGGCGGCTGCAAGATGAACTACAAATCCACCTCAGCAGGTTGTCAATTCTTTGGGACAAGATTAGTCACGTGGCAGTGTAAGAAGCAGAAATCAGTTTCATTGTCAACTTGTGAAGCTGAATATGTTGTTGCGGCAAGCTGCTATTCTCAAATCATCTGGATTCAACAGCAGATGCGGGACTACGGTTTGAAATTTTCTAACACCCCTATATTTGTTGATAACTCTGCTACAATAGCCATTACTAAAAATCCTGTCCAACATCCTAAGACCAAACACATCGACATTAAATGTCACTATATACGTGATTGTTTTGAAAAGAATCTAATCGATGTTGTTAAAATAAATACGGATTTCCAACACGCTTACCTCTACACAAAAGCCTTTGATAAACCACGTTTTCTTTATTTGTTAGAGGTCAACGGCGTTAAAAAGAAAAGTGATGTAATTCCAGAAGATGAACATGTTTAGTCCGATGCGTAAAGTCCACTTTTCTTTTATTTTCTTTTATTTCCGTTATTTTAATTTATTTTATTTAATTAATTTTATTGATGTTATTTCTTCGCCTATTAAATTCCTAAAAACGCAAATCATTTACGATTTTAGAATTTTAGGGGGAGAATAGGTTAAGTTAGTATTTAAAAAAACGAACGAGGGATGAGGACATGCTAGCTAATAGAAATGAGATCGGAGCTGTGAAACTGATTCAATGTCTATGGAAAATGATAGTACACAGGAACAAAGCATTTGGGACTTTAAAAGATTAAATTGGATTAGATGCAAAATTCAAAGTATAAGTCTGAGAAGTCTGAGCAATATAAAAGGAAAAATGATAGGAATACTAGCTGCTACTAAGGTAGCACGGAGAAAGTAAACCTAGAGGTTGCTAGACCATTAGATGATGTGTCGGTAGATTCAACACAATAGATAAGTAGACCTCGTTGGTGATCTCAAGATCAAACTAAGTTGTTTAACAAGCTGTGGGTTATCATCTTATCCCTGGTTAACATAATCAACAGAGTTCCAATAAGGGGTGACGAGCAAAATAAACGCCACAAAAGTGTACGAATGAACAAAATATGAGCAAAGCACATGATGAAAAATGAAAAAAGCAATCAAACTAATAACCTTTGTTGTTGGTGTGATCTGTGCAAAAGAATAAAATTGCTCAAACAAGAAGATAGGTTATGTGCCTCTCTGCTGTGCGGTGGCACTGACCTGAGGATAAGCATAACCTATATATTCTAGAATTCATTGCTGTTTGCCGCCTCTCTGTTGTGCGGTGGCACTGACCTGAGGCTTGGCTTCTCTTTAAAATCTCTAAGAATAGTTTCTTCTTGCAAAATACCCGTAGACCGCTCAAAATCTCCTGAGGAATGTTGATTACCATATAAGCATGGGATCCACAAATGCTTGTTGAAATAAATTAACCTAATGTATCACCAATCTGTGTCAAAAGTCTGTGTATGGATTTAAGTGGAAAAGTATACTGACAATCATCGTGGCTGTAATTCTCGAAAGTCCAAATCAATCTGTGCATCTTATAGTACTAGTATGATTTCCTAAACTTGCAAATGACTCTCAACGAAAACAAGAATCTAGCATCAAATGATTTTGGTAACACGCCCTGAATGATTTGATTACTTGTATGATTCCATAATGAATCGTTCCACATATGGTCAAAATAACTTGAAGCTGTATCTTCAAGAAATAAATTTGTTAGATTTCTATCTTAGGATTTCCAACCCACACAAAATCACCAAAACATTTAGTTTTGTCGTTTAATTTTACTTGTTTAAATTTTTTAGTCAATATAGCTTTTAACGTCGGACTATGTCGTGGAATTCAATCTGGGATTTAATCACCTAAAAGGGTCACATCTGAGGTGACCAAACGTGTGTTCAAATGTTAAATGGGTCACGTCTGAGGTGACAAAATGTGTCTTGTTTAAAAGGATCACGACTGAGGTGATCAAAAGTTTTCAAAGTTAATATGATCATGTCTGAGATGATCGAATGCTCAAAATGTTTAATCAAAAGTTAAATGGGGTTAAATGTCAAATGGTCATAAAGTCAAAATCATGAGTATGATCCATTCGCACGAGTAGACCATGAGTATGGACCAATCGTACGATTGGACCATACTTATGCACTAGAAAACCGAATGGAGCATGAGTATGAACCATTCACATGAATGGCTTACAAGATTGAGCCATTCGCCCAAATGGAGCTGTCCGAATGAGTCAATCGCCTGACTGAAAACCAGTCGGCCGACTGCATGTGATCGACTGAACCAATCGCACGACTGAGATCCAATCGCCCGAATGAAAAGAGCGAATGGATCTAGTCGCCCGATTGAAACCAGATTCAGTATACATAGGGCTATAGTCGATCGCATATACTCATCACATCTCATTCGCCCTAAAATCGCCTATAGTACCGTTACTCTGCCAAAATTTCTTCTGACCTTGTTTGACTTCAAATTTCTATATTCTGACGATTGTTGGTGTTTATACAGGTACAATGCAATGCAATCTACATAAATCACAGTCGATTTGTACCCTAAATTAATAAATTCGGCCCTAACAAAGAACCGAGACTTAGTTGGACAAATAAACTAATAAAAGTAAGTAAAATGTTGAATTCAAGGTCATTAGGTGCCAAGTAAGGTTATTGCGAGTCTAAAGAGTCAAACCACGATGTCTAATACTAAGAATTGCTCAAAATTTGAATCTCAATCGAACAGACCGTATGTCATGCGACTGGACACCCGAATGAACTACAATCGCACGACTGAGCTAGACGAATGACTCAGTCGGCCGAATGACCAAGGCGTATGAGCTCAGTCGGCCGACTGAACTAGTCGCAGGCTCAGTCAACCGATTGAACTCAATCGCATGATAAGTCACCTGACTGTATTCAGTCGCATGTTAGGTCAAACGACTGAACCCAATCGTATGGTTCAATCGCACGATTGAACCAGACTGTTCTTAAATAGGTTAATTTGAAATGGTTTCTATTGTGTGATGATCTAATTTGTATGATTCTTGTGTTACAAATTCATGGCAGATCGTTGGATCATAAACACCAAGCACAATATTTGTGCTCATTTGGACGCCACCACTCGGAACGCTGCCGAGTTTGCTGGCATCATTGCATTCCTGAAGAGATCGCAGATACATCGAGCCATATCTACACCATGCACTCCCTACAGGTCTATACAGCAAGCCTTCTGGAAGGGTGCATCAGTTGACCGATCTTGTGAGCACTACTGCATCACGAGTACTATATTTGGTCAAGATATAAAGGTGACAACTGCAGATCTTAGACGCGTACTGGATCTAGGTGATGATGCTAATCACCCAACCAGGCTACACCCTCTGACTGTTAGGGGATGCTTCCTCAGGATGAAGTACTCTGGAGACATCAATGCAGGTGTGCTAAAAAAAGCAACCTGTGTCCCTAGCTCAAGTACTTGGCACACGTCATACGGAAGTGCATAGCTTCGAGAAGGGGTGGATTTGATGACTTATCAGACCAAATCCAGAATGCCTACGTGGCACTGGTGCTGAATCACCCCTTCAGCTTCTCCAACATGATATTTGCATACCTGATAGAGAACCTTGAGGCCAAAGGCAAGGAGGGCTTTTGTATGTACCCAAGATTCTTACAGATGATTATAGATGATATGCTACCTTCTTTGCCTAAGGAGAGCCATGATGCGGTATCACTTGTGGTGATGGATGACACTACTTTGGGCCGCATGAATGTGTATAGGGGGAAGCAAGTTAAGCCCCCTGTGAGGAAACTGTTCGGGCACTTGGCCCGGGAGGAGTACGTGGCGCCGCAAGGTGTAAGTGGCACCACGAGGAGAGTGACTCCGATGTAGAGCAGATTGCTCTTCCATCTGATAACTCTGATGATGATGACAGTGGTGCTGGTGGAGACTCTGGCCCCGCTACTTCTAGGGCCACCACTACACATGTTATACCTCCACCACCCACTCATGGAGAAGCCACCACCGCCAGTTTCCATCAGGATTTTTGCCCTCCTGATGAGGAGGAGGAGAGTGATGAGGAGCCACTAACCAGCATAGGGGGCAGCAGGGTGGTTGCCACCGAGAGAGGTATAAGGGCGGTTGGTGGACACCAAGGGGAGTCCGGGGATGCTGCTGTTGCTGATTCAGATCCCTCATATACCCCGGACCCGCCCTTCAACCAAGGGGGAGCCACAGTGCCTAAAGGCACAAGGAAGAATAGAATGGCTCACCCTTATGGCAAGAAGGGGAAGAGACTGAAGTTCACCTTGACCTCTGCTACAACCACAACCACTACCTCAGCCACTACTTCCAATACCACCACCACTGCCACCATTCCACCTGCCACCACTACTACCACCTTACACACCACCACTACCACATCCACTCTACCACTTACCCACATCACATCCACCACCACTACAGCTTACCCATCACCACCCACACATATACCACCTCCCATATTCACCACTAGCACCACCACCACCACTAGCCACCAGGCAGGACCATCACATCACCCATCTTTCTCTTCAGGATCATCTCTACCCCCCATTGGAGTAGAGGAACAGCTGTCGGCACTAAATCGTATGGTGCTGAAGTTGTTGTTGCCGATGACGAGAAGACTGCTGAGCTAAGACAACTGATGGAGCTAACTGTTGCACAATCACAGCAGATCTCTCAGTAGGCAGAGGAGATCGCCCAAATAAAAGAGCATAAAGACAAATCAGCAAAGAAGATTGAAGAGTTGGAGTCATCTCATAGATCTATCATGCTCAAGCTTAAAGCATCCAAAGAAGAGCCTCTGAAGATCGGAGAAGGTGATGATGGTGATGATGATGATAGTGATGATGATGATGATGATGATGATGATGATGATGAAAGTGATGATAAAGAGAATGACACAGAGGATGGAGGAGATGAGGATGAAGGAGGAGATCCATCTGCTTCGGGTGCACAAGAAGCTAGTGAGAGGCGGACCAAAAAGAATCAAGATCAGGGTGCCTCGACATCAGCCCTGACAACAGAGGAACACATGATTCAGGACCAATGTAATGCATAGATGTTTATGTAATTTAAATCATGTGTAATTGAATATTGTATTAAACTTATATGCAGGAATGTTTATGTATATATTTAATGTTTACTGTCTTGATTATCTACTGATGAATGATGTGTTACATGTTTTAAATCAAGCAGATCCAAACTATCAACGAGATGAATATGATGTTGCTCCCTTGCAGCAGATCAAGACTCAGTTCACTATGATACTTGATCTGCAAGGGATTGTCAGGAGGTCAGTGAGCTATGCTCCCAAAGAAGGTGAAATCATTCATGACCTCATTGATGAGCAACTGGCAGAGATGTTCTGGTTAAATCCGGATGAACTGGTTAAAGATGCTCCTACCGTCGATGTTGATAGTGATGACAAGCTCAATGATGTTGATGAGATAGAGATTGAAGACGTCACAGCACAACACTATCCTGAATATACTGATCGAGAGGGAAATATGGTTCCTGATTTTGGAGATACACTCGATAGTGACATGTATGCTAAACTGGATACGATGGACAGGGAGACCAAGAAATCAGAAAGCCAAGCCCAAGCCTCGGACGCCGATGTTGAGACCAAAGGCTGAGTGGGTGGCTTGTTTTGCAGAGATTTGTGCCCAACGCACAGCGCCGAAGCCGAGTGCCTACGCCAAGCTCTAAAAAGTAAAGAAGCATCTAAAGGTGTCTGGCAAGAGTATAACGTGGGCTTACTTTGAGGATCTAAATGTATATGCTGTGAAGCGGGAGAAGGGGATTGAGTACTTCACATTTCCACATGATCTGAAGACTCTCCCTGGTTTTGAGCTCAACCAGTTAGCACGCCTGAACCTGCTATATGCTGATCCCAGGAAGATGTCAGGCTGGTTTGAAGTTGCGTTGAAGAAAGAACACTACACTCGATGGGTTAACTTCAAGCCTCAACAACCTACGAGGTACATTCGAAGGTCGGAGGTGGACCCAAGGACTGGGAAACCCAATGTGGTGTTGAAGTGGAGTCCTCCGCGTACTATGTCAAAGATCTCCATGAGGGAAATGCCACAGGACTTCACTTCCCACTTCAAGTGGTGGTATTATGACTGGAGAACAGGAGAAGCGGTCATAGTGTTACAGAAAGAGCACCAAATGGAGACCATCTGGGTATTTGACCCAATGTGGCTAACCAACCTGTCAGCTAATGATGTTTATACTTTATACAGGTGGCCATTATTCTATCATCCGCAGGATATCGTACAGGCCCTCCAGTTTCAGAACGTGATAAGACTCTATTTTGCATTCGAGATACATGCTGGAGTCACAGTCGAGGAGAGGCATAAGATGTTTGATGAGCTAATGAAGGATGCCAGACAATGATAGAAACTAGGTCCAAGGGGGAGTTTGTTGCTACATATGTACCTAGTTTACAATCTTAATGTAATATGTCTATCGTGTCCTTAATGTAAATGAAATATATGAGTTGAATGAAACAAAATATGTGATTGATGATCTTAATGTTAAATGTTTCGGTGTATGTTTGAATGTTTATTGTTTATCAACGCATATTGAACTAATTATATAGGTTTGTGGTTGTTTGAATGAATCTTAGTAAAGTAATGATTGAGAAACATATTCAAACTTAGTTGTATGAAGTTTTCATGCGAATGGCCCATGCTAATGGACCATACACATGAACAACTTCATGCTAATGAACCAGTCGCATGACTGAACCAGGAGACTAGATCAGTCACACGATTGTGACATGAGATTGACTCAGTCGCACGACTGAACACTCAGTCGTGCGAATGGATCAACCGCATGACTCAGTCGTGCGAATGGATCAACCGCATGACTCAGTCGCACGACTAAACCATGCTAATGGTTCAGTCACACGAATGAGAAACCCTAACCTATAAATACCACTTAATTCGTGGAAA